>JAAGKR010001911.1:92177-106843 GCA_011419295.1 Clarias macrocephalus
AGAACACAGCACTGATGAAGGTGATTCAAATTGTGATTACAATACAACAAGGACTAAAATAAGCAACAATAACACTGATATAACTAATCTCTAAATTTAAAAAAAAAAGGCAATTCCTTTACTATATGTATCTAAAAAGTCTTAGTGCTGATGCCTATTATTTGACTGAATATAAGTGGTTTAAGGATCCGACACATTTGAAAGAGTGGATGTTTGACTGACTGCATATGATGAGCCAATGTTTCGCAATGTTTTCCCAAAGGATCTGCTATTGGAAAGTTGGATTTATGCTTTTTAACATCAGATAATTAGTGTGTCAGATTTGTGTCAAAGAAAGAGAGATCCTCTCCAACCTTACTGAACAAGAGTAACATATAATTAGCTTTTTAATCATCTCACTTTTTATTTTAATTCTTACTTGTATAGAAAACAATCCAAAAGAGATGTGTAAAAAGAAAAAAAAAAAGAAAAAACAATAACACCTCTGTGATGTGTTCACTTTTCTGTGGTTTATGTCATTATTGCTTAAAAGGGTGCATCTATTTTTGTGTTGATATACAAAGTAGATTATGTAAAGTAAAATGGGGGAGTTCATGCATTAAACAGGGTTTGTTTGTTTTTTTTTTTTGTTTGTTTATTTGTTGATGTCTTTTATTCATCACAGTAAGCATTTTTATTTCTGCCGATTTTTCCCAGGAGTATTGTGGGAAAGATGCTGGGTTAAACCATTTGTAAAAAATGAATTAATAAATACATTTAAAAAAAAAACTATTAAAAAAATTGCATTTAACTGAATGTAATGTTACCCACTGTCCTTATAGTACTGTACATGTGATGTGATCAGCGAATCATTCTTACTATCAGGAAGAGGACAATATAGGACTATTTACTTACCTGTCTCCAAAAATCTATAGAAAGAAAACAATAGATTACATTAAAGTTTAAATAGATTTAATTTCAGAGACTGTCATATTAGTTTCAGAGACGATACAGGGACTGTAAGTGGTCAGCATGCACAATATCAATCATCATCAATCATACATACTAATGTGTTGCTTTTCTCTCCAAACCTTGAGCACAGCTTTATCTATATTCACATTTCAAAGGATATACCAAAACTATGAAGTTTTTTTATTTTTATTTTTTTTATGTAGTTTTTAGGACATGTCTATGACTAAATACTGGATAATAGTTTGACCTTTTGCCATTTATATTTCATTATTCATAGTTTGTTATTTTATGCTATCCAGGTATTGGGTTACCTGCATCAAATTAAATTGAATTTGAAGCTGGTACATGCTGTATTGATGGAAAAGACTGTAAGTAATAGAAGTTACTTAAACTAACTTCTGCTTCACAAGCTAGCCTGTAATAATGACCTGGCTAATAAATGAAGTACTGATGCTGTAAACAAACTAGCAGGGTGACGTCCTAGCAGTGCTACTGAAAACTTTACTACAAAAAACTCATAAGGATAATATAAAGATTTGTTTATTATAATAGATGCTTCAGATAGCTATATTAAGCTGTTATATATATAAGCTGTTAAGATAAAATAAATACCCAGGACAAAAGTAAAATCATTCATCCAGTCAGTTTAATACAAATAAATGAAGCATAGCTGTTCCGATAATCCTGTTTAACCCAATTGTTAAGCTAAAACTGTTTCTATTAATGTCTGCCATTGTATATTGAGGACCAATAGTCTTTACAAATCTGCATATTTGATGCAGATTCTAAGACTGATTTTAATATGAATTTTATGATGACCCCTTGTATTGTGAGTTACTGAACTTACCCATTCTAGTGAGAATAAAAAAATTAAGTCTTGATACTAATTTAGGCTCAGCCTGGAAGAAAACGAGAGAGAGAGAGAGAGAGAGAGAGAGAGAGAGAGAGAGAGAGAGAGAGAGAGAGAGAGAGAGAACAGAATCCATGCCATCATTACATTACACAAAGAAGTTAATTCATCATCTAAATAAATGAGTTAATGATTTAGGATATTTATTAATGTTATTATTTAATATTAAGCATGTGCATTTTCTCCCTACCTTTGTTGCTTCTCATAAGGACATATGCTGCTTTTCCTGAAGTGAGATTTCAGCCTAAAATTCTTTCACTTTCACATTCAGTCTAATGGCTGAGTATTTCGAGCTGAGAGAGAGAGAGAGATCCACCCTTCCCCTCCCTTACACTGCTAAGGCCTTCCCTCTCACAGAGCTCTTTCTCAGTCAGTCGCCTAATAGACCTCAGCTTCAGCTGCCCTTCCTCAAAAAGAAAAACAGGAAATACAGTATGTAAATAGCCTTAACAATGTGAAAATCATTACATGTGATATGGTTAGTGGTCACTAGGGGGCACACAAACACTGAAGGAAAACCCAAGATATACAAGAAAATACAAGAAGTGAATAATCCAGTATCACTGTGTCTGCTGATTAACTATAAATTTAACAATTATACAGACATATATGTTATGCTACTGAATTTTGAAGTCATCTTTATTCAGATGCAGTTCAGGACTTCAGCATACCATAATGTATATTTACATTATGTAAATATACAATGTGTTTTTCATATAAGCTAATGCATATAAACCCACATTTCTTATTCTGATATGTTAGAACAATACCACAAGAACAGGCTAAAACTTTTTTTTCTTATTGTAAGTTGATTTAACATAAACGTGTCTGAATATGACTATCTGCTGGTGTACCAGTCCCAGAGTGCAGTGGAGATGTCTCGCTCATTTCCTACATTGTGTTTTGGCTCTGAAAAGCTCTGTATTGACTTATATGTGATTTGAGATGGAATATGTTATTAGACGCAGTTGTTCTTATATGTTATATTCATGTTGTTATATACTGTATGCTATACTGTATGTATGTTGTGCATTGGTCCAGGAGTTTGCTTTGAGGAGTTACTACTATTTTGGTGTGCAAAGAGGCACGAGTGAAGCAAAAAGTCCTTATATCTTCTGGTATCAGGAGCTCATCCAGTGGAGGTTATTTGTTTGTGCAAATATATTATTAAGTGTTATTTCCTATATTTAAAGTGTAACATGCAAAATGATTGCTAATTATGTGCAACAGTGTTGTACAAGAGATCATTGTATGCATCCTCCTCTCTAATGCGGTTTTAACTCTGTGTATTAATAAATGTTTCCCACAGCAGATTATGTGTATGAGTGTAAATATGTTGGATATTTCAATGAATCTGCTCTCTCAACTCAAAAGCATGTTTGTCTCTCTACTTTATTACTTACTTTCTGGGAAACGCCTGCTGTTAAATTGATCCTGCATCTTATATACTGAGATACCAGGTGCTGTAGTCTGGCATTCTGGATGTTGTGTTTTATACTAAAATCTACATTAATTCCTGTTAACACTTAAATATAGCAGTTATGAATGGTCTTTCCTTTACCAGGCTCACCCCAGGTTTTCTAACTCTAGACTAAAACTCAGATTAAACACTGTTGTAAATAACAGCTTCAAGGAGAGAATTCTTCTCATCTCATTTAAACTTAATGAAAAGCTAATTTTACTTTTACCT
Organism: Clarias macrocephalus; assembly: GCA_011419295.1. Taxonomy (NCBI): domain Eukaryota; kingdom Metazoa; phylum Chordata; class Actinopteri; order Siluriformes; family Clariidae; genus Clarias; species Clarias macrocephalus. The sequence goes on from JAAGKR010001911.1 coordinate 95,729, forward strand.
ACCATACTGTACTTTTTAGATACATTTCATATTCAAATACACTTTACAACACAAACATTGCTCATTATAATGTGAACGTCTATATCTTACATTATGTATGATATACAGTCGATTGTAGCAAACCTTAACACATCTTAAAAAAATAAAAAATACCCCCAGAGAGCCATGGTTACAATTTACTGTACATACAGAACTGCATTATTTCACAGTTAATTACATGTAAATATTAAAATCAGTTCACTGTACAGATACAAAACTAATCTGGAAATCTGGCTAATGAAGCTGACATTATTATTTACAACATAAATAATAATCATTATAAAGGTCCACACAATACCTATTCCAATCTCAGGGTGTGTTTCTGACAAGCCACTATGTCTGTTTCACTCAGATCTTGTGGTTCGTTACAGATATTGTTTCTCATTTACCAAAACCATGTCTGTCTATGATCTAATCCCATTCCATTAACCTCATCAAGCAGACCTTGAATTTCTGTGGCACTATAATCTGTTCATGAGTGAAAGAAGTCTTTACATTTCTGAGAGATTCCCTTCAATGCCTCTACTACAAATTTTATGATGACCCCTTGTATTGTGAGGTTAGTAACAATGACGGTTCCCTAGGGCTAGTGCAGTAGGGAAACTAGCAGAGAGATGCTATAGAGGTGCTACTGAGAACCTTCCTCCAAAAGTATCATTAGAATAACTTATAGACTTGCTTATTATAGTAAAAGATGCTGCAGATAAAAAAAAAGACGTGAAGGTACTATAACATCTGGTCACATCAGGACAGTAAACACTGTTTAGTAACAAGTTGTACAGCTTTTTTATGTTTACTCAATTTTGATAGATATTTGCTATAAAAAATATTTGCTATATATACGTTTTACGTGCTTTATTATGTACAAGACCATTCCCTACAAAGATACACTAAAATTAATGAATAAATAACATTAAAGAAGAATATTTGCATGTCTGTAAAGAAAGCGACATATTACATGACAGACCCGTTTTCAGATGGGAAAAAAAAATATGTCGACTCCTGGGTTTTGCATGTAAATAGAAAGGAGCGAGTGTGACGAAGTTACCAAAAGAACTTGCATGCTCAGTAAAACCTAACAGCTCTTTTACTTAGAATACTGCATACATCTGTATCGAACACCAGCGCTTATGTTCAAGCGAAGAGTTTCCACACCAAATATTGACCGTTTATTGTTTATATTATTACTTAGTGCTTTTTATAGAAGTTTCTTTTAATGAAGAAATGTTTTCAAACGCATCATTGCACATGGCTTTAGTTTGGATGTTCCCAAGACTTTTGCAGAGTGCTGTAAATAAAACAGCTGTTAGGTTTTACTGAGCATGCTGGATATAAGCAAATCATCGCAAAATCTATGTAGGTTATGCAGAGGAAACAGAATTGAACGGGTCTCAAAGAATCTTCCAAGTCCGAGTCATTCGTTCTTTTGTCACGTGACTCCCACAGATGCTATGCAGTGCAGTACACAAGAAACAGAACTGATCAAGGTTGTGCCATACTGACATATACATTTTTTTTATAACTTACAGTAACTATAGCAGCTGTACATGGTCTTTCCTTCACCTGGCCAACTTGAGGTTTTCTGTCTTGAAAAGGCTCGTCTTGTTGCCCATTTTATTTATTTATTATTTTTTTTTATTGTGCTTAAGGCTTGAGTCTTGCAGACAGTGTAACATTACATTAAAACTCAAAAATATAGAATATCCCTAACTGATCCATTCAAAAAATAATTATAATTCGACTTCCACTGCAGTATAAGAGGAACATTTTCTTACATTTAACTTAAAACGTAGAGAGAATACTCAGTGAGGTTATTTCCTTATTTGCTTAGCGTTATTCAAACGGCTGAAACATCTGACATTCCTGTGTTAAAAAAAAAAAAAAAAACCCGTTGTGGTTGTTGTTGTAACTTTATTCATCAATGCCATATGTGTTATTTCATAGATTTGAAATTTCCAGGATTGTCCTAGAAGGTAGAAAATAAATCACTAAACAGAAAAAAAATATATATTAGAAGGTCTGCCCAAATTGGTGATTGGTTATTTGCATGTTGTTGAATGTCTTATCTCCCATTGATCTCATTTATTTTCAGTCACTATTAGTGTGTATGATGTGCTTACCCATTGTCTCAGAGCTTGATATCAGAGAGATGGTTTACTAGCCTGCAGCCAAATGCACTTTGTTATTATTTGTTTATTATTATTATTATTATTATTATTATTATTATTATTATTATTATTATTATTATGTTCATCATTTAAGATACATTACTGGATTACTTAGCATATTATTAGTTTTAAAATAAAATACTTTTCTAGTATGTCTTCTAAAAATAACCAAAAGATCCTAAAACCAATTTATTTTTGTCTTCCTTCAGTAAGCCTGTGGTACTTCAGCTCTCATCTCTTCAATATGTCTGAGCTTATGTCCAGCAGGGTGAACTTATTTTTCATTACAAAGCTAAATAAATAAATAAATAAATAAATAAATAAATAGATAGATAGATAGATAGATAGATAAATAAATAAATAAATAAATAAATAAATAAATAAAAGTTAAATGCCTTTAATCAGTGTCAAAACTGATATATATCACTGATTTTTTTTTTCCATGCACACCTTTTAATATTGAAAAGAAGACATCTTTAAAAAACAATCAAGGTTTAGGGAGTATAGAACATTATGACAGAGCAATGCAATGACAATTTAATCATGTAGACATTTCAAACCTAGAAAAGAAGGTCTGACTGGGCTGAAGGTGAACGCATAAATCTCTTTCATTCATTGATCAGAAACTTTGTGATGGGGAAAAAAAGTAAATATGCATCTACAATATGCATGCAGATGCAGTATAACTGCTTCCCTTTGTAACTGATTAAGAATTTTCAACTTTACTGTGTACTCTTAAGCTGTAACTTTGCACTGTGATTAGGAGAGAAAGAGAGGTTCAGTCTATTCAGTAGTTGAGACTAACTAAAACACAATGGGTAAAAGTAAGGTTTCACGCTTGTTTTCACACATGCTTAAGTTTAGTGAACTTAAGCATGTGTGGAGGGAAATTGCGTCATTATTTGGAGATTATTAAATCCGGCACATAACTCACGTTTACTCAACATTTTTATTTCACTTTTGGTGCAGGTTAAATTTCAGACAGACATCTAAGCACTGCAAACGTTTAATTAAATTCTGTCCAGAAGTTTTGCATGATGCTGTCATATATCTGGCTGGACAGACTACTGTACATACATACAGACAGACAGAGATCTACAGATATACACAAATAAAGACAGTTTCAAGTCCTCCAATGTATGGAACAAAAAAGTTATCATTAAAAGAGCAAGCTCTGACCAATGTTCAAAACATTTATTTTATTTATGTAGATAAAATTATGTGTTAATATGTTTTTAATACATTTTGTAGGGGGGGAAATCCAGGGCAGGAGAGCATTTTAGTGCAGAACACTGGGCTCTGAGTTCGAGTATTTTATTTATGCTGTGGATATGTTTGCTCTTCCATTTTTTTTGTCTCAGTGTCGCTTCACATTACAGCTTTTAATTAGTGCCACTGTCTCGAAACATATGAGACAAACTGGTTTAAAACTAAGGTTCAATTTTCAGAGGATTTTGGTGGCTTGTAGTTGCATTATGTCATATGTACTCAGTTGTACATGTATAGACAATTACATTGTTTGGCTCTCTTTAGTAATAATGTACGTACAGTGGGGCAAAAAGTATTTAGTCAGCCACCAACTGTGCAAGTTCTCCCACTTAAAAAGATGAGAGAGGCCTGTCATTTTCTTCATACAGTGCATACCTCAACTGTGACAGACATACTGTAATAAGAAAAAAATCCAGAAAATCACATTGTATGATTTTTAATTAATTAAATGGTAAATTTCTCTGTAAAATAAGTATTTGGTCACCTACAAACAAGCAAGATTTCTGGCTCTCACAGACCTCTAAGTTCTTCTTTAAGAGGCTCCTCTTTCCTCCACTCGTTACCTGCATAAATGCAGTTGTCTGTGGGAATAAACACTGCATTGTGAAATATTTATTAACGGTCACACATGTTACATTTGAAAAAGTGGAAAGTTAAATGTTGCATGTATTCGCTGCATGTATTTTCCTCTATAATGCGATTTTAACTTTGTTTATGATATGTGTTACTGTAAGTTACTGTAAATAAGTTACTGTAAACTTTGTCAAAAGCCTTGTGATTTCATCACTTTTTGATCATCACTTAATTATTACTTATATCACTTCTCAAGTGTCAAAGTGTACAAGATCCAAATTTAAATATTTTTTCCAAAATTTGTAAAAACAAATGTTGGAGAAAAAGATGAAACCTCTTTTGTAAGCATTCCATAATTTCCTTAAGCATTCTTTGCTTTTTTTTAACCTAATAGTGAAATTGTTCAAAACTATTCCGCAGTTTTTTTTAAACAAGAAGAAATGCTTAAGGGCTCATGTGATTGGACCGTTCTCAACTAACACTAACACTTTTCCAGCACTTCTTGCAGCAAGCGGAGCTGCTGACTGGATTCGGTGTGAGTCAGGCCTTTATTTTATACTACAATGTAAACCCTAACCCTGCGTTCACACCGAACGCGGTGAGAGTGTCAAAGGACGCTCTCGCCGCCCTGCCGCCGACGCCTGTCGCCGCTCTTCGCCGCGCTTCACCACTCTGATGTAGACCGAATGCCTTTCTTGTATTTAAAGGGGCCGCAAAGCAATCAAGCTTGTTGATCTTATGGAGACCAAAATGTGGAAGATAACAAGAAATTGATTCATAGAAAGAACTGTATTTTAGAAATAAACAAATTATAAGCCATTCGTATGGTGTGGCTTCTATTCATTGTTAATTGATAGTCTAATTTAATATATATATTTTTATTATATTATTTTTCTTATTATTATAACATTAGAATCACTTACTAGACTTTGTTTTTAATTAAAATAACATTAATAATTAATAAACACCCGCCATCGCAATAATTAACCTCTCCTCCATTTTGCTTGGGAACTAATGTAGCCGGAACAAAAGTTACAGGACTGCATCCCGCAGAATCCTCCCAAGCGGAGGACCTCCATTTTAATTGGTTGCGTCATAGCTCATTACCCTAAAGTTGAGCTGATTTCAACTCTCTTCGCCGCCCCTCGCCGCCGGCTCCCATTGAAAATGAATGACTTCCGGCGTCTTTGACGCTCTCGCCGCGTTCGGTGTGAACGCAGGGTAATGCTCAAAGTAATTAAACACATTGAGTACTGTTAACTTAAATAATTGCAATTAGGTCAAATTAATAGACTTTGATGAGTATTCAGAACTTTTTGGTATTCATGAGTTTGTAGAAATGACACTTTTCATGTTAGCTGAACAAATTTGACAGTTTAAATAATCGAACTTAAATAACTTAAATAACAGTAACTTTCACCTTAAAGTTCCACCAACTAAAACTCTATACAGCACTGGTGGCTCAGTGGTAGGTGTTTTGCCTGCCATGCGAAAGGCCTGGGTTCAATTCCTGGGCAGGATGGTCTGCTGTGGTGACAGCAGCGATAATTTATTTAATTTGCAAAAAGTTCAACAAACTCAAAAATTTATAGTTCTGTTTACATAAAATTGGAAACATTATTACTAAAATTATGTAACTGATTACCTCAAATATTTAGAGTTTTGCCAACTTAATCGGGTTTACAGTGTAGTAGTAATGATGCTTAATCACCTGATAAATGGCTATTTACAGGCGGTTATTAAAAGTTTAATTTTAATTTTGTTTGCGCCCTCCCAAAACATTTTTGCACCAGCCGCCACTGGAAGGTACTCATTTCCAGAGACATAAATCTGGGAAAGATTTTTCTTTTTTTCATACAACAATACCAATTTAATGACGGCTCCTTTTATTGTGCAATCTAAAAAATGCTGGGTTGTTTCTGTAAACACATTGTTGGGTTGTTCATGCTGGGTCAAAATTCTGGGTTATTTCGGGGACTTTAAACACATTGTTGGGTTGGGTGATGCTGGGTCAAATGAGATGTAGTGGGTCATTTACAAATGAACACCTGGTTGGGTTATTTTGACCCAACAACTGGTTTATTCTTTATTTTTCCAAACGACAGCCTGCAAAATGTTTGAAATATTACAGTTATTGTGTCACAAAGTGTAGTTTTAAGAGTTGTTTAAGCGAGAATGTATGTGTGTACAGCTCAAAACATCAATCGGTTATTAAAGATGGCGTCTATTTAAAAAAGTGCCCCAACGATTTCGGAGATTTGAGCTCCACACAATCCTACGGAGCTCCGCGGTTATGTACAGTAGCCACCCAACATAGCGTCATTTTGGCAGAAACTTCTGAAAACGACCGCTGGCTGTGGTGTCTCTAAGGTGGTTAAAACAGCGGATTTATTGGTTATAGTATAATATATCGCGGCTGTGAAAAGCATCCTGTACGCCGCGTTGTATTTGCACTTTACCCGGTGTCCTCAAACCCTTGAGTGTGCACTTTCAAGTCAAGTCCGCTCTTTTGAGACACGGCATGAGGAACTTTCTGGATTCTTCACTTCTGAAGCGAGGGGCACGAGGCCCCTTAATGCTGGCAGTATTTTATGGTAAGTTTATATAATTTTTTACCTAAATTTTAAATGTAGTTGTGGTAGGAGCTCATTTTCATGTTTTATTCGCTTTTCCGCCTTTTTAGTCGCACTTTGATATGGGGGTGAGAGGAGGTCATGTTTTAATATTCTGTGCCAACAGTCGGCTATAGTGTATTTTATGATAAAAGTGCATTTGTAGCACACACAAATACAAAAAAAAAAACCACATTTAATCTTAAATGTAATTTTAGGTAAATTACTAATAATCTTCGCTAAAGCTGCGTGTGTGGAAAGTCTCTTGGCATATTTTATAATATTTTAAAGGTGTCATAAGAAGCTATTGGGATATGTTTAATGACAGTCTTAATATGTCTTCTGTTTCTGTCTGTTAAAAAAAAAAAAAAAAAAAACTGCTTGTGTTATTTTGACCCAGCAGTTGGTTTATTCTTTAGAGAACTTTCTGGATTCTTCACTTCTGACTGGATCAGGCTCAGAGCACTCAGTAATTTATGGTACGTTAATGTAAATTTGTCCTTTTTCTTTAGTAACTTGTGGTAGGAGCAAGCATATTTTATTGTTTAAAATATATTTTTTATATTAATATTGTGTGGGATTAATATTGTTTAACCATTCTGTTTTGTTATTCAAAACATGAGAAAGCGTCATGGATAAGTCGAAGCTTTTTCTTTATCCTTATAAAATATTTATTATGAGTTGTAAATTCACCATTAAATATTCTATTCATCTAGTGTTTGTTGAGAATTTGAAAAGGGGTGAATTTTTTGTATTAAATCCAAATGGAGCGCCGTATCCTGTTATCCCTCACATGTTAAATAGTGAAGTAAATTATTCAAAAATATACACAAAATTCATGTTCACGTTATATATTTTTGTGCATTGACAAGAGAAAAAATGTTTTGCATTAAATGCATATGTAGCTGTACGTCCTTAACAAAAATGCTCAACGTAAATGTTCGTTATATTGCAACACTAAGTGATGCTGTATAACCCATAGGTGGACCAACATGGTGAGAATGAGATCTGCAAAATATGGAGATGACTGGAGCATTGTTCCATGTTGTGTTCCTTGGGGATGAGACAAGAGGGACCTGACAGACCTTTTCCATTGTTTGAGGCAATGCTATTGATACAGACTCTTTGGTGAAGGCTGTTTTTTTTTTTTTTTTTGGTCATTGATGTTAAGAAGTGTCTTCTCACCTGGGAGTTTCTCCAGCATACTGGAGATCAGATTGATGGACACGAGTACTCATCTCATGTCATTACAGTTTTTACAGCCAACATTTAATCAATAATATTTTTAAAAGTTTTATAATTTTTGTTTTTAATGTCATTTTTGAAGGAAATTAAATAGTAATAGTTAAATAATGGATAGTTAAAATATTAAGATGGGAAATATTTGTGTCATGTGGGCATTATAAGATTTGTATTAAAAACTTCTATATAAAAAGTTTTTGAACATTGTATTAAATGCAAAAAATTCTATTCAAATCAGACTTACAGGGGTCTCTTGTTTTTGTTTTACAGAGTGTTTATGTTACGGTACATTTATTTTATATTTAACAAATGGTCATCTTAAGATTATATGGTTTTGTCTGACATTTTAGTAAAAATGTATTTATTCACATTTTCTTATTCTGTTACTATCTCTTTACATTATGTAAAGTTGTGTACATTTTGTGTCTTTTTTGAAAATAAAAAAAAAATCAAATGGAATGTGTCAACCCAGCAAGAGTGTTAATTTTACCCACTGGTTGGGTCAAATAAAATAACCCAGCACTTTAACATTTAACCCAGCAAGAGTGTCAATTGAACCCACTGGTTGGGTCAGATGAACAACCCAGAAATCTGGGTTAAATGGTACAACTCAGCACGCGTTCTGTCCAATAGTGACCCAGCAGCTGGGTTATGGTTGGGTTGTTTTTTTAACCCAGCAGTTTTTAGAGTGTGAGGTTAGATTCTACTAAATTAGCACTAATGCAGAGTGATAAGAACTTTACTCCAAAAGTGAGAACTTTACTCCAAAAATATCATAAGAATAACTTGTAGACTTGCTTATTATAGTACGAGCTGCTTCAGAGAAAAAGAGAAGTGCAGTTTGCAGGTTTGTAATGATACTATAACATCTGGTCACATCAGGACAATAAATACTCTGGATGAAAGCAAAATCACTCATCCAGTAACTTTAGCAGAAATAAATGTAGCATAGCTGTTTATAATGCAGTTAAACCAATTTGTTAAACTAAAAGTATTTATTTTAAGTCATTCATGTCTGACATTGTATATTGAGGAACAATCGTCTTTAAACATCTGTATATTTGATGTGTGAGTTACTGAACTTATCCATTGAAGAATATTTCAATCTTGATATTAGTATTGGCTCAGTCTAAAAGAGAAGCAAGAGAGAAAGAGATCAGAATCTACAGACTCATTATATAAATACACACATATAGAAATCCATTTATAATCTAAAATATAAATAAATGATTCACCATATTTAGGAGTATTATTTAGTGCTATTATTAAGTGTGTCCCTTCTTCCTACCGTTACTTCTGCTCATAAAAATTTATGCTTCTTTTCCTGTGAGATTTCAGCCTAAAATTCTTTCACTTTCACATTCAGTGCAATAGCTTGAGCTTTTCGAGCTGAAAGAGAGATACACCCCTCCCCTCGCTTTCATAGCTACAGTAAGGCCTTCTCCCTCTGAGCTTTTCCTGAAGCCTCACCCTGAAGCTCCACCCCTCCCTGCTCAAAGAGATTGGCCCCTCCCCCTCAGAGAGCTCTTAGGCATTCACCTGATAGATCTCAGCTTCAGCAAGTCTCCCTCATGGTGTCAAACAACAAGAAAAACAGGAAATATCAAAATAGCTTTAATAATGTCAAAATCATTACATGTGATCTAGTTAGTGGTCACTAGGGGGCGCTGTAGGATTCCCAACACATATAAGAGAATAGAAGAAGTGAATGATCCAGTATCACTGTGTCTGCTGATTAACTATTCATATAACAATGATATTTTTTAAAGATAATGAATTTAAAGGTAATTTTAATCCAGGTTATAGCTTAGATAATGTAGCTCCAGTTAAAAGGAAAATGATTAGAGATAAGAAACTCGCTCCTTGGTATAATGACCACACACGTGCTTTAAAACAAACCGCTCGAAAATTCGAACGTAAATGGCGCCAAACTAAATTGTTAGTATTCAAAATAGCTTGGAAGGAGAGCATCCTGAACTATAAAAAAGCTCTCAGTGATGCTAGATCAACGTATCTCTCAACTCTTATAGAAAATAACAAAGACAACCCAAGATTTCTATGTAATACCGTAGCTAAATTAACTAAAAACAAGACCACTGCAGAAATCTCCACAACAACATCATGCAGTAGTGAGGATTTCATGAACTTTTTCAATAGCAAAATCATAAATATTAGGCAAAAAATTCAGGCTTTGAAACCAGACAATTTAAATAATTCAGATGATCTAACCACATCACATCAGAACTTAGAACACTTTACTCCCCTTGAAGCGAGGGAATTAATTTCACTCATCTCTTCTTCAAAATCGTCAACCTGTATATTAGATCCTATACCGACACATTTTCTCAAACAGATAGTACCAGCAATAATAGAACCCCTGTTGGAAGTAATTAACTGTTCACTCAGTAGTGGGTATGTCCCCAAATCCTTTAAATTAGCCGTTATTAAACCGCTAATCAAGAAACCTGACCTTGACCCCTGTCTGCTTTCTAATTACAGGCCGATATCAAACCTTCCCTTTATCTCCAAGATTTTGGAAAAGGTAGTATCACAGCAGCTATGTTCACATCTTCATAGAAACAGCATTAATGAGCTGTATCAGTCAGGATTTAGGCCTCATCACAGCACAGAGACAGCACTCGTTAAAGTAGTAAACGACCTCCTATGGGCCTCTGATCAGGGTTGCGTCACTATACTTGTGCTACTGGACCTCAGTGCAGCTTTTGACACCATTGATCATAGTATTCTCCTTCACAGATTAGAAAAGGTAGTAGGAATTAAGGGAACTGCCCTCTTGTGGCTCAGATCCTATTTGACTGATCGTTATCAGTTTGTAGATTTAGATGGTGACCATTCCTCATGTTCTCAAGTGGAGTCTGGTGTTCCACAGGGCTCAGTTTTAGACCCACTGCTTTTTTCCCTTTACATGCTTCCTCTGGGCAACATAATTCGTTATTAGTTTTCATTGTTATGCTGATGACACACAATTATATGTCTCAGCAAAACCAGATGAGAAAAACCAGTTTGCTAAAATTGAGCAGTGTGTGCAGGACATAAGAGATTGGATGTTAATTAATTTTCTTCTGCTTAATCCTGATAAGACAGAAGTTCTGGTCATAGGGCCACAAGTAGCTAGAAGTAGGCTTTCTGATCACACTGTAACTTTAGATGGCCTTTCTGTTCCATTAAGTGCAACAGTAAAAGACCTTGGT
>JAAGKR010001912.1:0-91152 GCA_011419295.1 Clarias macrocephalus
TCCCTGATAAAGCGGGAACGAGATGCTGCGTTCCGATGCCGCACTGCTGGCGTGCCTGGACGTCCTTCAGACAAAATTGACCTGAGGATGTTTCCGGTTCACTCCTATTTATAACCTGCAGGTGCACCTTATTCGGTGACGTCATGCCTGGCACAGGTTATAAGCCGAAGGTATTCGGCGGGTTTGACATGCACAGGCTTCACAACCGGGCAACAAAGAGATGTTCCCATAGCGTTTTCACGCAGCATCTCGTTCCCGCTTTATCAGGGAACAGGGTTACAGCCAAGTAACCCGAGACGATATCTTTAGGAAATGGGTTACAACTTATGAATTCCTAGTATCAAACCACTCCTGAACCAGAGAAAACATCAGATGTGACTTACCTGGGCTAAGGACTTTTGCTCAATGGTGTTCTCTTTTCAGATAAAAGTAAATTTAGCATTTTATTTATAAATCAAGGGCCCAGACAAATCCAAGTTGATTGAAGTCCATTGTTAATGTTCCACAGTAAGTGATGATTTGGGGCGCCATGGTGTTGGTTCACTATTTTATTAAGGCCAAAGTCAACTCATATACCAAGAGATCTGCTGACAAGTTTTACAGAGAAGCCAATTTCTATGGGGTATCTCTGAGGTTTTCTCAAGAAGAAGATGATGAACATCTGACCCAACAATATAGATGAGCTTAAGACTACTATCCAAGCTTCTTGGTCTTCAATAATGACTTCAATGCTGCATTAATAAAGTAATTTGTGCTAAGGAGCACTGAAAGTATTGAATACAAGTATTGAATACATAAATGAACACAATTTTTTTTGTAATTCCTTTTTTCATTGACCTTAAGAACTATTCTAATATTTTAATATTCTGGATTTTTGATTTTCATGCCATAATCATCGAAATGAAAAAACAAAAGGCAAGGAAATATAACTTTACATGTATTGAACAAAAAAATTTTGTTTCACTTTTGAAATTCAATGACAAAGGTGTTTTGTTTTTACAATATAATCAAACCTTGGATTGCAAGCACAATTCTTTTTGGAAGCATGTTTGGACATCAAAACCCTTGTATATCAAAGTGTGTTTCCCCATGAGAAATAATCAGTGATTTATTATTGATTATTGATTATCGATGATTGAACTCTCATGATTTATTCCACAACCCAAAAATATTAAAATAAAAATATAAAGTTATAATAAACAAATTAATATTTTATTATTTACCTTTGAAAAAAATACAGAGCAATCTTTCCGTTAGTGTGTGTGTTTATATGTGTGAAGATGAAGTAAGACCAGAGGAGGGAGGCAGCTAGGACAGCTAGGACGATTTCTCTCTCTCTCACACACACACACACACACACACACACACACACACACACACACACACACACACACACACAAACACCCGCACACACACACACACACACTAACAGAAACAGTGCTTTGTCAGGAAACTTCTTTAACAAGGAAGCTCTCTAATGACATTCGAGCGTGCACAAACACACAAATAGAATCACTTCTGTAAACTAAAAATAAAACAAATTAACCTGCACATTACCTTTAAAAATAATCCAGACAGAGCAGTGTTTCTGTTAGTGTGTGCGTATAGATAAAGGCGAGAGGATAGGAGGAGGGAGGGGGCTACTGTGTAGGACAACTTTCCCACACACACACACACACACACACACACACACACACACACACACACACACACACAGACACACACGTGCACACTAACACTTACTCTCTAACACTGCTCTGTCAAGAAACCTCTTTACAAGAAACCTCTCTAATGATCCTCACGCGCGTGCGCGCACACACACCTACAGAATCACTGCTTTCAGACAGAGAAACTGGATCTTTAACAAGGAACCTCTCTAATGAAACTAGCTTTATGCACGCGCACACACACGTAGTCACAATGTTATAATAAACAGTACACGTATACACAGATGTTGACTATATGTTGAGTGATGCACACGCACTGACACTGAGCAAAGGAGACAATTACCCACAATATAATTTATAGTGAAGCCAGCTATTTAGCCAGCTATCAGATGGGCTATCAGTGCATGTTGTACAGGATCTATTTCAATTCACAAACCGAAAAAATTAACAAAATTACTGGCCATACTGTGTCCTAAATATTTACAAAATTATTGAAGCAATACTGCAATCAATGCAATAATGCTCTTGCGCTGAATATTAGCAAGTCTGTGATTCCCTGCAGCCTTGCTCCAACAGCCTAACAACAGCTGTGACAAGTATAATAACACTCTTGTTAGTGTTAAATTGCTTAATTATAATGTCACTTATTTGATAACTGCTCATTCTGATAAGATATTTGTGATTATTTTTTGTTATTCATTTTGTTATATTTGGATGAAAATATAATATAATATAAAATATATATATATATATATATATTTGATATATTTGTACGCCTTTTGTCTGCCATCAGGGTATGGGATGATTTCTCTCCTTAGTAATGCTCTGCTGTCAAAAACATTTTCCCCCAGAAGCTGGGTGGCCAATGGACAAAATTTGAGAGTGAACTGAATTATCCTTCAATGCGATGTGACAGTAAACTTTAATATCGCCCCCTTAGACTCTACTCCCCGCTGCCCCAACCTCAACTTGTGTGCTCCTGCTGTCATCCCACCCTTGAGGAATGATTTTTTTTTTCTTTCCTTCATTTCTCACACTGACATTTTATTGGCTGTAGTACTGGTTATATTTTCATCTCGTTTATGAAAACTATACCTCAGTATATACCAGAAGGATGTTTATCATTCCTGACAGGGGAGAATACAGAGTAAATTAAAATGAATATTCACACAAAAAACGTTACATGCTTGATGCGGCATGTGGATTGTTCAATCTGATGTTTAAATCTTCAAGCTCCTGAATCCCAGACTATAATATTTTTGTACTACGTCTGATGAATACTGACCTTCAAACAGTAGTTCAAATAGTAACATAAAACATTATGAAACTGTTTACAGTCCAACTCTACCATTTGAAGTAATTTTATATACTGTATATGTGTTTTTTTAAATGAATATAAAAGTTGTTTAAAACTTAATTAATGACCAAATGACCCAAACACAACAATGCAAATACAACCCCAAAACAACACAATTTCTACCTTTATTTGGAGAGTTCATGTAGATTAACATCTATTCACTCAATGCTCAACTACGGTACATCCATGGTCTGTTGATACAACAATTTCCCACACACAGCGCATGCATGTGTTGTGAGGTAACCATGTTGTGCACCTTAGCCTCCAAATTACTGCACTGTATTATGGTGCTTGGAGTGCTTGTTCTTATGTATGCACATGCATGAGTATCAACAGCATGTACCCTTGTGGTCCGGTGATCATCATGCAGTGCTGTCACCATTGGAGTTTAAGTGACATGCCACTCATGCCATCATTTGATATAAATATTTTAACATTGTGTTAAGGGCATTTCATTCAATGTTAACGCATCGGCATGTAGTCATTGCTGTTCCAACGTCATTTCATAAAAATTTCTAAATCAACAATGTACCAACATTATCCCAATGTCTGCAATGATGCCAAATTAACATGATCACAATGTTTTGACAAGCAAAAACTCAGTCGTCTAAATCTGGTGCGGTAATACAGTACAGTAACAAATACTTTCAAAAGACAAAAAATAATAATTCTCAATAGATCGAAAAAAGATTGTACATTAATCTAGTTACCACAGCCTGAGTGTGTTCGCATTTCCATGAAGGATGAGAACATGGCATGAAAAGCACAAATGTGATGAATGAACATACCTACTGTAATGTGTTAAAAAATAATTATCATTTATTTCAGCAATGTAGTGTTAGAGGTGGGTGCGGTTGAATGACATTGATCAGAGAATTAAAGTGTATTTTTTTATTATGATATACAACCCTATGCTTGTGCCAGAATGGTGATATTCTGATTAGTATAGAAGGTTTCATAATGGTTTTATAACAGTAATGCTGATACAATTACAGTAGATGGATAGCGATAAAAAAAAAAAAAGGTTATTACAAGTGCTTGTGTACATGACTTTGCCTGGGGTTTAGAATCATACACAAAAATGGCATGTTTTTTTGTCCTGACCACTGGAACTTGCTTCTGGCAGAACAGAAAATATCTTAAGGACATCTGTGTTACTAGTCTCATGTTTTATTAAATATGGTGTTGAGTTTTCTGCGCTGTAGGGTGTAGAGGCTGACCTTTAACTTGGCATCTGCTGTTGAGGGATTAGAAGGTTGTATGAGAATGTATAAAGCTTAATTTACAACTTCTTCTCTTATTTTTTTAATCTGCTTTTTCATTTTGCCATCTGTCCCATGTAGTATATGTGGCAAATATTTTCTGACATCCTGCCTTTCCAACTGAATTATAAATTATAATTGTTGTTAAGACATTTGGGGGAAAAAAAAATCAATTGGAACACAAAATGTGTACCATGATCTCGGTAGGCTTGTTTTAGTTTAGTATAGAGATGAATTATAGATGGCTGTAAACTGCAGTACATCTGGATCCTGCCTCAGGGAGACAGAGAGACACTCACATTCTCATAGACTGTGCAGGAACGAGACTGAGATGACTGAGATGTGAAAAAAAAAGGGGGAAAGAGAGGGTGAAAAATCTGTGCTTTCTGTATCTCCCCCTACAGCGGAGAAAACCGAAGCTTATCATAAAGACTGTCATCCATCTATCAGCCTGTTCTTCATTTGCCTTTGGACAGCAATGCCCACAGACATAGACGCACACTCAAAAATAAATATCCCCCATACACTTCACTGACAGGACATCTCTCCTTCTCCTCCCCTCTCTTTTCTCTCTTTCTCTGCCTGTTAGTCATGTTATTCAAGTAAGTGTATAATAGCTTTTCATTATAAAAAATGAGTCCACATTGATGGTATTATCGTACTCTTTTGTTGAGATCCAGATGTTATAGCTTATTTTCTTTCTTTAAAAAAAAAAAAAACACTAAAGGTTTCCTATCTTTAACTCTGGTTCAAGTTAGATTAAGTTGTGGCTATTAATTACGTTTATGAATAATTATGTCAAATATAGAAACTGTGTGTGTGTGTGTGTGTGTGTGTGTGTGTTGTGCGTGTGTGTATATGTGTGTGTAGGCTTCCTCAGTGTAGGTTTGAATTCTGCCTCAAGCCTTTGAAAACGTGTCCCATGTACCATCTGCTCGTCAGCGCAATATTAGGAAAGCTTGTTTTGTCCTTGATAAAAGCAAAACATAGGGATTCAGCTCAGCATAATGGTGATTCTGAAGCGAAATTTGACAGGCACAGAAATACACGAGGTGACACTAAACAAGCCAGTAAGAGAAATGGAAAATATGACCATTTGTATCTTTCATTTGGTGTTTGTGTGTATGTCTGGGTGAAAATTGCTGATTGATTCTGAAGCAACCGAGCACAGAATGCCACTGGGAATAGCACTCAAGACAGGATATTAGTCAGATGAAATACATGCTAGTGCAATATACACACTCACCAGAGCGCACCGATTGAAATGTGCATTTACACTGACGGCAATGACCTTGTCAAAATGAATTTGACATTAGAGGGCCACCTTGCACTTCCGTATTAGATGGTTGTATAACTGATATATTAAACCCCACCACTCCCATCACATACCCCATTACACCCCCACTCCTTCAAGATTTTCCCCATCCACTTACACCTTTGGTCCTGTTTCCCTTCCAGCCATTTCTTTTCCTCCTCACCTGGTAATCCTGCTTCTTGCTGAAAGGCTCTCTTCGTGGTTAGCAGACTCGACCTCAAATAATCGGAATTCTCCTGGGCACGGAGGCAATAGAGTGTATCTGCGGGTCAAAAGGGAAAGGCAGGGGGTTAGGTTAGTTTCACAGACTTCATACACTCTCATGCACACATAAGCAGACTGATAGACACTCATAACTGAAAGGGTGCAAATTTTACAATACAGAAGGCTGACTTGGTGCTAAGGTTTGGGTGCTGTTTTTTATTTTATGCTGATGATGTTGTTTAAATAAGAATCAGCCACACATTGATTTGAAGTCACGCTAAACTGTTGAGATTACAAGGTGAGAGGATGGTAAAGAGAGAGCAAGTAGACCAGGCGTGTGCTACAGTAGTGTGTGTGTGTGTGTGTGTGTGTGTGTGTGTTTCAATGCATTTTTTGGACAGGGGTAGCCCAGTAGTTAAGGTGTTGGGCTACGGTTCGGAAGGTCCCAGGTTTAAACCCCTGCCACTGTTGGGCCCTTGAGCAAGTCCCTCAACCTCTAAGAAAAATATTGAGATAAAAATGTAAGTCACTTTGGATAAGGGTATTTGCCAAATGCTGTAAATTTCTATTCCCTGACGCCAACTGTTCTTGGTAGTTCTAAAAATATTACTCAAGTAAAAATAGAAACTTTCGCTCTGCTTCAGAAAAAGCATAAAAGTACTTACAATCAGATTTACTCAAGTATCAAAAGTACTGAGCTTGTATTAGATGACCATAGCAGTAAACCCACAGTAAAAGTCTCTCTCTCTCTCTCTCTCTCTCTCTAGGATGCAAGAAGAAAAAAGTAAGGAACGTCAACAAATAAAACTGCTCAAGCATGAAAACTGTACTTAAGTACAGTGACAAAGTAAACATACAGTACTTAGTTAACTTCCACCACTGCTTATTAAAAACAGGAACCTGTGACAAATTTGATTTTGTGCCAAATCTGTGCAGAAAAAAAATCAGCTTTGATTATATGTAGGTAGTATATGGCAAAAAGGCTTTATTTAAGATATTGGAATTTAACTTCGGCGGTAGCAGCGAGGTGTACACATACTGTACAAGTCAGATGAACAAATGTTGACTCTGGACGTGCAAGCACTATGCCACCATGCCACCAATTTTAATAATAGAGGACTGAAAATGACTTCTCAGTGGGCTGTATATGTGTTCGGCCGTGGCTGAGTGCCAGCTGCATCGCCATCGCACTGCTCCTTCTTCCTTGACACTCTGTAATGTCTCTCAACTCATTCGTCTCTCTTCCTTTCATTTCCTCATTCCCCTTCTCTCCTCCTCACTAGCTTTGTCATACCTCCTCATGCCTTTCTGGCAGCTCCTGAAGATCCTATAATAAGAGGAAAATGTGAAATTTTTGACTGTGTCGAGTCAAAAAACTTTTTCACATTTTCACATTTCAAAATCTCAGTGCTAAAGGTTGCTTGGAATAACACATGGAGTCATGAAACCTGAAAAAGGGGTGTATGTGTGTGGACATTTGTGCATGTGTGTCGGTGAAATGCATTATTGAGTGCAGTGAGATAAAAACCAGACCCTGTGATCATTAGTGTACTTGAGCTCCATTATCATGAGTGTCGAACATCTCCTACTGAAGCCCTTCATGTTTACACACACACACACACACACACACACACACACACACACACACACACACACACACACACACACACACACACACACACACACACACAAGGACCCAGTTTTTTTTTTGAATACCCCCACACATTCCTACTTCCTTTTAATAAAAAGAAAATTGATGTTAAAAAAAATTCTTTCAGTATCCTGTCATTACCGCATGACGAGGGCGATGCTGCCACTCCACAGACATCTGCTACTTTCTCTCAGAACAAGACAATATGCAACTCAGTATGATGCAAGGTTTTAGTCTGTTTTTTTAAAGGATTGTGCGAAATTGCAATGGAACTAAGAAGTCCCGATGCACTTATCTCATTCTTATCACTCTCAATAACAAGTGAACAATAGCACCTCACACTAATTAATACTGACCCACTGAATAACCTTTGATTGTATTCTAAAACATTTGCACAAAAAATCTAGACTTACTGCTTTAGATGCATGTCATTGCTGCACGACACTTGTGATTAGCTTTTAAATAATAAATTTCAGCCCATTAGAACTGATTTGCAGCATGAGTTCATCGAGTCAGCAAAGCTCAGGATTATAAGGAAAAACAGCAAATTGGCAGGAAGGCTTTTTTTTGTAATTTGTTTCACTTGAACTTATGTCACTGATGCATATCTTTATACGTCATATGCTTTTGCCTGTGCCTGCTATTTACAGCACTCAGAAAAGCTGTTTTATACTGTTAATTATTATACACAGTTGTATAGCATATAAATAAATGTAGCAAATATATAAAGATAAAAGTCTAATTCTTTTTACTTTCTGGCTTTTTTGTTTGAACATTTGAGGTCATTCTGAGACTTTTAAATAGCAATGTAATGTCAAATATTCACTTCAAGTGGTCAATATGAACTTAAATATTATTAAATAGTGAATCTAAATGTTAAATATTAAATATAAAGCACCCTTTTATATGCATCATGGAAAAACGCAGTGACGATAGTGTTGCCAAGTATACATGATCCTGTGCTAGGCTGGGAACAACATAGGGGTTGTAAAAAGCAAGTCCTTGGGTGCCAGTGTCATTTGTTATGGTTCAGAATGCTTGTTTGGGATTGCAATTAATGGCACTGTTAAGTCCTTAAATTAGTCTCTGCTACCAAATTGCACATGTACAAAAATATAAGGTGTTAGAAAGATTAACAAATGAACACTTTTTTTTTTTAGCAAAATGTTGAAAAAGAAAAAAAAAAAAAACCTTCTCTGCATAATTGCCAGTCCATTGTAAACACATGAGTCAAGTCTCCACTCAAGTCACCCCTCCACACCAGATAAACTTGTGTTAACACATCTGGTGTTATGCATATGATTGCTTAATTATGTTAATTTCCCCTATGTATGGAGACTTTTGGGACTCTCTGCATTGAAGTAGTTACACAACAAAACCTGGCTAAGCTGAATAGTTAATTCTACATGTATCTTATTTTTCTGTTCATGCTCGTCTGTATTTTTGGAGTTTCTCATTTTTCAAAATGGTCAGAAGGGTCAAATTACTGGCATCCATCAAGTGAAGAAAACTAAGAGAGATGAACTCCCAACTTCATAGATGAAATATGATTTTGGGATCATTAAGTCGGGGAGCACCACAAACACAGACACAAAGTGAGGTCTTATAGAAAAAGGTAGTTTTAAAATAGGGAAAGGTGCGAAGTGGACCCAAGGGGAGAGCGGCTCTGGCAGGCTCCTAAAGACATGCTTCCACCCAGTCCTCCTTGTGGGCAGGAGACAACGCAATGCAAACGCAATTCAGCCAACATTGGCTGTCCATCCTGGGGTGACCGCAGCGGCGGTCCCGACTGGGTTAGTTAACGTTGATGCAGTGGCCTTTTCCCCTTCGGCAACTGAGTCACGATGGCTGACTCTCTCTGTAAAACTAAAAGTGCCAGGGCAACTAATGCAGTCCATCAGCGACTGCCTCATGCCCGGCAATCAAACAGTCGTGTAAAAAGCAAGTCCACTTGTCTGTTGAAGTTCTATGTGAAAAATGGATGGGAGAAATAAGAGCTATGAATAACGGTCAAAGTAAAAGCATTTCCACTGACACAATGTGACTGGAACTCAAAGATTGGGACTAAACAGCTGTGTGGCCATAAGAAGACCACTTGTTAGTGATTGGATTTTGGAGCAGTGGAAAAAAAGTCATGTTGTCTGGACTGACCCTACTCCAGAGTGACATCAAGGGTCAATGTAATAAGGGAAGCAACATATGCGTCAAGGTAATTAGGGAAGCACATGAAGCGATACATGCCTCCTACTTAACAATAGTCTGGATTGTGTTATAATTTGCGGTTGCTTCAGTTGGTCACGTCTAGACTCAGCAACGTTATGTGGCAACAAAATATGAAGTCACCTGACCAGGTTATCACATCTAATGATTTTTGTCTTCCCTGATCAAACTGTGAAAGCGTGTTTTAGGAGGATGAGTACTTATTTTCATTGGACAAAACATTGCACGCTGTAATCACTATATTAATGATAAATGGCTCATTTCCCAAGTCTGCTGACGATGTCACTAATACTACTGTAGTAACAAGTACTAGTGTTGCTAAAATTGGAATTTTGTGCAGTGAAAACAGATGAGCAACAACAAGCTTCACACACGGAAACATCCTCTACATCCAGTGGGGCTACACTAAATATCATCACTCTTGAAATGCATTTGTCCAATTCAGTTAGTGGACTGGAACTAATGGACATCTTCGATATGTGTTCCATTCTAAGACTTTAAGGTAACACCTCATACATTAAGCAGACTTGAAACAATGTGCAGTTGTTGTGGTTGTAACCATAGTTTTATATATATACAGTAAACTATTGGCACCAAGCTGTCACCTGCAGATCCATGAATCTGATTTGTTTTTCTAGCACATCGCAAAGCTACTCTGTTGGATTGGGATCTGGAGAATTCAGAGGCCAATTCAATACCTCAACCTTGTTGTTTTTTCCTCAAGGCATTCATTTTTTACATTACCCTGCTGAAAGAGACCACAGCCACCATCAAGAAATACAACTTCCATGAAATGGTATACCTGGTCAGCAATGTTTAGGCAGGTGGCACATGTCAAAGTAATAGCCACATGAATGGCAGGACCCAATGTTTCCCAGCAGAACATTGCCCAAAGCATCACACTGCCTCCAGTGCGTTGTGGTGAAATCTCTTTCCCAGGAAAGTGTCACTTGGCCATCCACATGATGTAAAAGAAAAATGTGATTAGTCAGACCAGGCTGCCTTCTTCCACTGCACTGTGGTTTAATTCTTATAGCCTTAATAACCAATGACCCTATCACTATTCACCAATTTCTCTTTTTTCGACCACTTATAGTATGTCCTGACCACTGTAGACTGGGTACATCCCACAGGAGCTACAGTTTTGGAGTTGCTCTGACCTAGTTTTCTAGCCACCATAATGTGGCTCTTGTCAAAGTTGCTTAAATCCATACACTTGCCCATTTTATTCTGCTTCCAACACATGAGCATCAGGGACAAAATATTCACCTGTCAGTGGTCATGGTGTTATTATTGATCAGTGTAGTTCCTTGCAAAGTTTTTGCAGGCTAGAAAAGTCTTCAGGAAAGCAGAGTTTTACTTTTTTTCAGTTTCCATGTCAGTGGTTTGTTAACATATATAAAAAAAAAAAATCATTTATATCATATGTGTGCATTTATTGTGCAAATTATAATGAAAATGTCCGATTTAAAAAAGAATAGAATAGGTTTTCTTTAAATGAAAATGGTACCTCTATGTTCAAAATACTTAACTATTTCCTCCTACAAAAAATGTGTATAAGAATGTGTGGGAATGTGTGTATATAGACTGGATAGAGGCAACGCCTCTGTACTGTTGTTTCATGTTAGGAGTTGCTAGGACACAGAAATGTTTGGAGTATTCGATTATACAGTGTAGAGGAGCTCTATTGAAGGTGAGAGAGCAGGCGGTTGAATTTAAGAGCTCAAGAGCATTCCTTTCAGCCACATCATCAAACTTTGTACTGGAGTCCCAGTCAAACCAGTGGCTTTGGTAGTCTGAGCAATGTCAAATGGAACACACACAATGATTCTTTCCAGTGCAGTGGTCTATACACAAGAAAGGACTGTATCTTGACATTTAGAAAATAATTAAATGAGAGAATGTAATAATCTTAAAGAGGTCAGCAGCTCATTACAAGTAGAAAGTGACACTTTCATTTTCCACAGAAAATGCAAATACATGACACCACGCAAACACACTCCAAAGTCTGCAGAACTGTCATCCATTAAAAATTAAAGTGGTTTCAAAGATAATTCCTTGACACTTTTCGCTTTCTTTTCTTGTACTTATTTAAAAAGTATACACATAAAATACGAAGATATTTTTTAGTCTCAATCAATCCTTGAGGTTTTTTATGCTACACCGGCGCTAGTGTGAGTGGACGTGTACAACAAGATTGCACGTTTAATACACCGCAAATTCACTTTCTTTTATACTAATACAACCTTTC
Organism: Clarias macrocephalus; assembly: GCA_011419295.1. Classification (NCBI taxonomy): domain Eukaryota; kingdom Metazoa; phylum Chordata; class Actinopteri; order Siluriformes; family Clariidae; genus Clarias; species Clarias macrocephalus. The sequence goes on from JAAGKR010001912.1 coordinate 11,928, forward strand.
CGCACCTTATTTCTGGCAAGCTACATTCATTATGCATGTGTTTTGGGAGTGCTTTTTAAAAAAATCGCTGCTCAATCTACCCTACTAGCACCTCTTTTGCAAGCATGCCCATGTTTTTTTTTTCTTTTTCTTCGCCTTCTTCCTCTTCTTTAATAAAGAAGCTAGAAAACATTATAAACAGCAGAAAATATCATGACTTTTTTTTTTTCCTGTAACATATCCTGCATAGAATGCATTATAATCTGAGTGAGTATAAGCCTTTGATAAGCCAGCGTTTAGGCACGTCTTTAATCTTACTTATCCCTGACTGAAATCTGAAAGAATAATTTGTTGATTGTCCTCCTCCTTGTTTTTCATTGGGAAGGAAGTGATGAATTATAAGCACAATACATCCCACCTAAGGCCTAATGAATTCAGATAATAAAGGTGACGAGCCAAATTGACTCTTTATTCTTGCTCTTATTCTGTCTAGAGCTTTGTGCCATGAAGAAAAACGTGAATACCTGAGTCATCTTTAATTGCAATGAGAAGACCGACCTTTGCACTCATAAGCCATTAAATTGTATTCCTTTTCACAGGTCTGATGATCATTCTTATTTTTTGCTGGACTGCTGAAAAGACTGACAAAGAAAAGATATAGTCATTCACTGACTGCGAGATTAAAAATAATGACAAAATCATGCTTTGAATCTGAAAACATGTCTAACAGTCTCAGAGCCTCTACAGCCCCATCATTTTACAATTCCAGATCTGTTTCAATTTAAAAATGAAATGGCTATAATGCAATTCCAATATCAAAAATCACTGCATAGAGGGACCATGTTAAACATTAAATCAGTTTAAAACTACTTTGAATTCAGCAAAAGTACAGCAGTAAGGCTCACTGCTACAGAATCTAAAAGACGACGAACAGTTATTAATTGTCATCTTGCTATTTTGCAATACTATATCAAATTTAAGCGAGTACTGATGTACTGAATATCAGGAGCGCGGTGATGCTGTTATCTTCCATCACAGGCTGCGTCGTCATGACTATATTACAGTCTTGCTGATATTCAGTTATTCGACAAAACCTGGAGTGTGATATTGCTTTTATATAAAAGTTCCACAAATCCTGTTGATAATAATAATAAAAATGCATTTTATTTATATATTCGCCTTTTGAGTCACCCAAGATCACTGCCTAAAATTTATACAAGAAATGAATTAGTAAAATTGGGTAGTAAATAACGTTAGAACAATATTTAATAAAAACAATTGCCTGTGTCTGCACCTAAAACATTTACAATACATAGAGATTTGATTGCAGCCTCACATCATGCGCAGTAGGCGATTCTGAATAAATGGGTCTCAAGATGAAATTTGAACGTGGTTGGAGAGACTATATTATGGGCGTTTTCAGGAAGGGAATTCCAGCGATGAAGTACAATGTAGCTAAAGACGCTCTAGGGTCCATGATGGTCAGGGGTGTAAAGAAGAGCCTTGATAAGGAAGCGCGAAGAGTGCAAGAGGCGGGGGTAGAAATGTAGAAGCTCTGACAGATAAGGAATAGCAAGATTCTCAAGGGCTTTAAAATTTTAAACTCTATATGGAATTTGATGGGAAGTCAGTGGAGTTGTTTAAGGGTGGGTGTGATGTGATGCCTTATGGGTTATGACAAAGGCAGCTGAATTCTGGATAAGTTTATGAAGGGTTTTTTGTGCTGAACCAGTTAAAAGTGAATTACAATTGCAGACACTGCTAATATTGGACTCTAAACACAATATTGATATCAGACTGATATCAGTAATGACCCACCATGTTTTTGACCTGAGGAGAGGGAGAAACTGGGGAACCACTGATGAAGAGTGAGAAACTGTTGGCCTTGGATAAAGTGGATTTTGACCCTATAAGAAATAAGGAACCCTCTATCGAATTGCTATTAAGTTTGAGAAAATTGCAAGCTTTGTGGAGTTATAAAGTTGTGTATCACATCTGTATAACAAAGGATACTGTATGTATACTTAATTTAAAGGAGGGCAAGGACGGAGCTTTGGGAAACACCACAGGTGACTGGGGAAGACTGAGAACTAAATCTTTTTCAATTAAATGAACTGGATATGGTCAGAAAGGTATAAAGTGAACCAGGCGAGAGGGATGTCAATGATGGGTTAGTAAAATAATGTGTAGTAGGCTGCACTCAAATCTAGCAGGACAAGAAGTTAGCCCCTGACACTGTAATTAACAGGGGTAAAAGTAGTCTAAAATTCTTAATAGTACTCTGTAGCCAAAAGGTGAGGAGAATAAACTATGGAAGTCGTGGACAATTCAGAGAAACTAACTAGACTTCTTAAAATGTCTGCTTACTGCACTTATCAGATATAAAATATCAGCTCACTTCTGTGTTAAATCCCAAATAGCATTAAATCTGTGAAACTATGCAGGGTGTTCAATCCCTTGTTCCAAAAACAAAGTAATGCTCTTGATCAGGAATTAGAAATAAATTTGGGATTCATCTTTATGTTCGAGCTTTGTAGCTCACTTTAGCCATGAACAAAATAACACAGACTTTTGAGAGACAATTCACAATGACTTAGACGTGATTACAAACGAGACAAAGTGAGATGACATAACGTTATGAGATGTGCTTCCATGACTGGTTTTGTATATGGGTTCTGTGTACTGTAGACTGTAGCAACCTACCCATGCCATGATGCAACATACAGTTAAATGTCCCAGTGCTGTTGTGCTCTATATCACCACTCACGCCACTCTTTCAACCCAATTCGTTCCTACTCCGCAAAATTAACTTTTGTGCTATTTTGCCCACCATGATTTAATTGGATTAAGTCAATAATACAGTTATTTCTTCCTTTCAGTACAATGAAGTTATAATGTAATTTGCTCATGTAAGCCAAAAAAAGGCAACAAGATAAGAGCCTTGCATTGAATAATTACTGCAGTGATTAATAAGTTTCAGCTGGTAAAACTCTAACTGATGCAATGAGTAACTTCAAATTTTTTAAACAACCATGTCAGAAGGCAAAAAATATTACACTGTTTCTGAAAGGTAAAATGAAAGCAAATAAGGGGAATGTTAAAACTAATAAAATTGTGTAAAACCAGTAAAATGCGTTCTTGAAACCGGTAAGGATAGTGGTGAACCATTATCTTTGCGGAAAGAATGTGGTTGGAAAAAAAACATCCTAAATGAGTGTTATGGGAGTCCACTTAAATGCTAAGTGAAATCAAATGATAATAAATCAACAGTTGAACTCACAGCTATGGTTAACAGTCAGATTAAGAGCATTTCCACACTCCAAATGCAAAGAGAACTCAAGGGATTGGAACTAAACTGCTGTGTAAGCATTAAGAATATCAGGCTAATTTGGGGAAAAAAAGACTTTTTTTTATTTTCTGGGAAGCATAAAGTCTGGTCTGTGGAGCATTGGAAAAAAGTCATGTGGTCTGATGAGTCCAGACTGACCCTGTTCCAGAGCGATGGTGGCATCAGGTTAAGAAGAGAGGAGGATAAAGTGAGGCACCCATCATGTCCAATGTCTATACCGTACAAGCCTGTGGGGACAGTGTGATGATCTGGGGTTGCCTTTGTTGGTCAAGACCCGTATTTACCAAGCAGATTTTCTCAGAATCACTTGTAGGAATCTGGCTTAAAGTTCATTAAGGACTGAACATATTCCTACCTCATAGTAGCACATACTGTAAAAGTTATTTATGAAGCTTCCTACTCTTTTTTTCCTGCGAGGAGAAGGACTACGCAGAGGAAAATGTGCAACGTCACTTTTGTACGACACTGAGAGCCGTAAAGTAGGCTGCACGTTGTAGTTTTGATAGGTTTTTGTAGTTTTTTACGGTGGAAAAAAACAACTGTTTAAAGCCCCTATAGTAGAGTATATACATATGTGTGTGTGTGTGTGTGTGTTTTTGTGTGTGTGTGTGTGTGTGTAGGTCTGTTATAATCTGATCAAAATGATTTCGAAAAGAGACTGAAACTGGAGAGAGGATAACAGGGTTTTGCTTTCTGAGGAGTAAATGTAAATAAATAATAAAAAAATTCTGCCCTACTCATACCTCTAAAGATAAAAAGTGAGTGGAGGCAGTTTGTGAAATACCACCTGTCAGTTTGCTGCACGTACCCCTGAGGAGTGTGAAACACGGGGGTATGGTGTGTTAATGAAGTGATGAAGTGCTGCTTACCACAGAGACTCTAAAAACTGTTGTTTACATTGAAATAATTTAATATAACTATATAAAATGTCTATATAAATATAATTATTTTAATGTGTGAGCCATGTGTGATGCCCACAACTCCATGAATACAGTTAATTTTTTCGCTGATTTCACACTGCGTGGTAATGAATCCGCGCGTGATCTGCGGTGCTTTAAGAGCAGAGTTTCATTTATTCTTTCCGACATTGTCGGCTGTGTCACTGTTTCAAAGCTGCATCTTCACTGTTACTAAAACATTGTACAGTATCAGTCACCTGCGGAACATATGACATGTTGATTAATTAACCAGTTACATACCGCACACAATGTGGGGAAAGAAAAAAAAAGTATTCCATTTTTGTCCAAACGTGTCTTTTTTGAGCTCTGTGTCACTCTAATATTGTCAGGATTTAAATAGTAAAAGAGTGGCACAGGGAGCATGAGATATCATTTTTGATTGGCCAGACCTTAACTCCTTTGAAATCTTTGGGATGTGCTGAAGCAGAGTTTACACAGGGGTCCGACTCTCCAATCATCAGTACAAGATCTTAACACAACTGAAATAAAGGTTGCGACATTGCATAAGCTTCTCGAAACTATGCCGCAGCCGTAATCAAGACAAAAAGGCAGTCCCACAAAATATTAAAGTATATACCTTTTTTTGGGCCAGACTATGTGAATTCATCACTCACTGCAAATAATTCTGATTACTAATTTTAAACATGTTTTAAATAAACGTCAACATTTTTAACCACAAATAAACCACTTTTGGATGATATTCTGATCAAATATTCTTTCTCAAATCTAAAATCAGATTTTTTGTATTCCACTTTCTCATCGTGTAGGAGTGGAGAGCAGTTCACATGTTTAAACTCCTCCATTTTGTGCTCATGTTGCAGGCTGAGCAGGTTTTCTATGCACTGATTGAACCTGGCTTCAAGAAGCTCTACTGGGTTAATTAGTAATTGTTCGTTATTAGTTATTTTTATCATTAATATTATTAACTGTGCATTGTTACGGTCATGCAAATTGCTAAATGTATTGACCACTCATTTGCGTCAATAGTCACTCACACATCCTCTATACTGCTTTATCCTGTATTCTGGGTCGCGGGAAGCCTATCCCAGTAGACTTAGGGCACGAGGCGGGGTACACCCAGGACAGGGTGCCAATCCATAGCAGGGCGCACACACATACACACAATCACACACTCATTCACACACTAAGGGCAATTTGGGATCGGCAGTCAGCCTAATCTGCAGGTTTTTGGACTGTGGAAGAAAACCGGAGTACCCGGAGGAAACCCAACATACATGGGTAGAACATGCACAAAGAGACGAGAATCAAGCCTGGCCGGGAATCGAACCCGTACCCTGTAGGTGCAAGGCGACATTGCTAACTTGGGTCAATCCCAATATTCATTTTCTTTATAGTTTACAAGTAAGTCTCAGTAAGAATTTATGATTGGATGTGGAACAAATAAATCTTTAATTTGCTTTTGACACAGATGGTGCACTAAGTGTCCTTGATAATCCCTCACTAGATACTAGCCAAACTTAATTACCCAGACATAATTTTCTCTCTTCTCTCCTTCAGCATGGAGTAGATCATAAAAATATGGTATTTGACTCGATAGCGCTTTTACAGCGAAAAATCTAATCACATAATAAGAAAAGCTTTGGTCACGATTGGCCTTAAAACACATAATGTGACATGCTCACTGGAAGCAGACTTAGTCCCACTACATGTATGGCTATTTATTTTATATATATTTATAAACAATTTGTGAAATGATGGAGGATCGAAAATGGAAAAAAGTAACAGTGAACGGTGCTCTCTTTTTTTGTTGGTGCAAGGGGAGACATGCTGCTAGTTGTTAAGATACTTTTCTACACCTGAATTTCCATCAAGACATCAATGAGAGAAACATGGCGCGGTGAAGTCCTCAATCTTCCTCCTCTCACAGAAATCAATACTACGCAAGCACACACATACAATCATACACACTTCACTTTCAGTGAGGATGTTTCAATTGATCCAAGCAAAATCATGGACCATAAAGCTCTCTAAAAAACAGAGAGGAAGTGGAATGGAGGTAACAAAAAAGGAATAAATTGAGCACCTAACTCTAGATATTTGTGTCTCAGATCAATATCGGTTGTCAGTAAAGCGAACAGAAACTATTCTCTCTCACGCGCGCACACACACACACACACACACACACACACACACACACACACACACACACACACACACACACTACTATGCACCTTAGGTGCAAGTCTTAGGCACCATATTATCTTTCATACAAATTTTATTATTTGTTTATCATGTCTGCTTGTTTTTTTTTCTATTTTAATGAAAAATCCAGCAGCCTACTGTACATTAGGTTTTTTGTTTCCATCTGAAAACTGTATTATCAGGTTATATGTTTCTTTGTTTTCTTTATAGGCATGCAAATTGTCTACTATGACTATGTAATTATTATAATTTTTTTAAGTTATGTTTGTAAATAGTGAATGTTTGTAAGTGTGATATTAATGGATGGATGTTATCCTGCTGAAAGAGGGTATTCTCTGCCATCAGGGAATCCAGTGGAACCTTGGTTCACGAACGCCCCAAAGTACGACCAAATCGGTTTACCACCAAAAAATTTGCCTCTGTTCATGAACTCCTTGGGATATGATCTAAAAACTGCCATCCCAAGCTATCGCTATCAGCTGAATAACGTCAGGAGTGTGTCGCGCAACATCAGTTTTGCTCAGTCTGCGGTCATGAATCGTGCACATGATAAAATAATTTTGTGCAAAGCGAAGTCACGTCCAAGACATTGCCGAGAAGTATCATCCGAACAAATCTGTGGCAAACAAAATGCTACACCTTATGCACGATAATGTGGTGTCCTTTTGTGCAGCACAGTTGCGCAAGTGTGCAGCGCAGAAGAAGCAAATCTCTCTGGTTAGATTTTTCGTGAAATCAGCTGCCACGTACGAACCAGAGGCCAAGAAACAAAAAAGAGAGAAAAACCACTGAAGAAGAGTTACCCAGTGTTATTATGGAAGGAGACTCTCCTTCTAAACAATAACCTCCTTCTAAACAATAACCTCCTTCTAAACAATAACCTCCTTCTAAACAATAACCATGTATAACAATACATGTAAAAATAAAGTGTGCGCTCTCTCCTGTACAGTTTATATTTCACACTTTGCTTTATATTTTGTGATATTAACAAAATATATCAAAAGTTAAATATAGTTCATAGTGATGGAGATTAGATTCATTCTATTTACATATATTCCTATGGAAAAACTGAATCGGTCTACGAACAAATAGGGTTACAACAAGAACTTAGGAACTAATTAAATCTGTGAACTGAGGTTCCACTGAACTGCACCCGAATGCACTATGGGCAGAGGCCAAGACGGCAGAGACAGTGTGCTGCTTTGGGCTATGTTCTGCTGGGAAACCTTGGGCCCTGTCACTTATACAGTAGATGTTATTTTGACATGTACATGTACCAACACAAACATTGTTGCAGACCAATACACCCTTCATGTCAAAGGGACTCCCTAGTGGCAGTAGCCTCTTTCAGCAGAATAATGCTCCCTGCCAAGTTGTAAAAACTGTTCTGAAATGGTCTGGGGAACATGAACATCGGTTGACTTCATTTGTAAATTCTCCAGGTCTCAACCTGATGGAGCATTGTTGGGATTTGCTGGAAAAACAATGGAGGCTCCACATCCCAACTTCAAAGAATCAAAAACCCAAAACAGCTTAAGACAGTCTGGCTATTCTTCTTTGACCTCACATTTCTGCCTATAGAATTACCACTCACTGGATGGTTTTTGTTGTTGTTTGTTTATTTTTCGTGCTATTCCAGGTAAAATCCCAGGAGAAGTTTCGGGAATACTCAAGCTAGCATTTCTGTCACCAGCAACCATGCATTGTCAAACTCAATGAGATGAATGAATTTTTGACTATTCTGTTTTTGACTATTTTTTTACTACTGTATAGATATAAAGATCCTTGCTCTTGACCTGTATCTGCATAATTTTATGGACTGCACTACTCCTACATCACTGACTGTTTGGATGAATCTCATCCTGAGACTATTTTTATCTTTCTAAGACAGAACTCTTTCAATTGCTCAAGCGCACCTCATCTCACCTTGATCTCTTTTCATCTTTTGATGCCTATGTCAGTACTAACATAAGACAAGAAAAGTAAAACCTAGCTCAAAAGATGTGTGTTTAAATAATCTCATAATGCTTTCATATAGATTGCAGATCTATAGGGTTGTGGATAAATGATGATTAATGAAGTTAAACCGCTGTGCTTTCAGGAATTTCCATTTTATCCAGCAAAGCTAAACCGTGGAATGAAACACATGGTGACTCATCTTCTGATGTAAATTATGTGACTCATTCCAGAGCTCTAAAAATATGTTAAACACTGCATACATCACATCCATTATGATTGCATAAGGTTTGTTATGTACAACATCAATACAATTTTAAAGTCTATGTGACAAGAAACACAAAATCCATTTTCATTAATTCAAGTAACATTAAAGTGGGACTCTGACAGTGGAGTGCGGGTGCCATTTTATTTAGATATCACGAAGGAAGAAAGAAAAAAAAAACTGTTTTATTATAAAACTGAAAATATCATGCCATTAAGTCAACCCAGTGTCTGAGGCTTAGGGGAGCGGGGGAAGCAACACTGCTGCAAATCAACTGCGACATATTGATTGGGATAACACTGAAGACAGATTAAACATTGCAATACAATACTGTTTGTGTTCTTTTCACACAACTACCATCTAATCTGTGTCCTCAATAATTGATTAACTAGAATTATAACAGTAATATAAAGCTTACTTTCACTATCTGCTCCTTTAAAGCAGTCCAGAAAGGCAAGGTGGCTCGTACAACAGATTTATAATGCTGAGCAATCTTATTATAGTCATGAACTTAATTTCTTGCTGTCGGTAATTTTAAATTCAAGAACAATACAAACATCTTGCATTAAATTATACCTGTTAAAGAGGAAACTTGATTGGCTCTTAATTGTTTTTTTCCCCCCTATGAAACACAATTGGATCTTGTTTCTGTCACATTGAAATTTGTTTCTAGAATTTGTGATACTATTTCAAATCCTTCTGGCTTACCCCTAGATTCAAGTATTAGATTCAAAAGTATTAACATGCATTCAAGTTCATTTGGACGAAAGTATTGCCGGTTTTATTGATTTGCATTTTGTTCAAAGAGTAAAGAAATTCTCAGTTAAAGTATCTGTACATGCTTCTATCAAAGTTCCTAATGCATTTATTCAGAAGAACAAATAAATGCCCTGTCCACAATTCCCAGTAGGCTTTGAAATTGGGGGTGGGGTGTGTGGGGGGGGGGGCCGCCGCCCCCCCCCCGCGCCCCACTTGGGCAACAATATTATTCTCTACACAATAAACTTTTTTTACATTTATATTTAAGTTATGCAGTTTAGGGTCAAACAAAATGCTACACCTTATGCACGATAATGTGGACCCTACTGTCCTGTATGCAAGGAACTTAGAGCACAATAAAAGGGACACCCTGGATGTGGTGCCAATCCATCGCAACGCACAAGCACAGAGAAACATGCAAATTCCACACTTACAGACTGGATCAGAAAACCCAACTTTGGAGCTGCAGGGGGATAATGCCACTGTACTGCCTTGTACAATTCGATTTGCAATGTAATTTGTTGATTTCAGCCTCTGTTTAATAATGCAATAACAAATCTGTGAGGCATTATTTCTATGAATAATGGTGAACATTTGATCTATACAAATGTGTAACTGTGTACTGTGTACATAACAAAAGTATTTGGCCAAATCTGCAATGACAATTTATCCAAATACATATACTTCAAAAGGGAGTTGGTCCTTTTTTTGAAGCTATAGCAGCTTCCACTCTTCTTGGAAAGCTGTTCACAAGATTTTAGAGGGTTTCTGTGGGAATCCGTAGCCATTCATTCTGTAGAGTATTTATAAGGTCAGGCACTGATGTTGGATGAGAAAGCCTGGCTCGCAATCTCTGTTCCTGTTCATCTCAAAAATACTTGATGTTGGAATAGAAAAGGGCATTCCCCAAACTGTCAAAAATAGTGTATATATAAATTGTGCAAAAATGTTTGTTTTCTTTTTCATATTTGTTTTCTGCGTACGTTGACCCTTGAATGTGTTCTGTCGGACTTTTATGTTGACATTTGGTTCCATATTCCAGTTTGTGCATCACCACAGTCACATGGTCCTAATGACATACACCTGCACCTTGTCCTGTCTGATTAGTCTGTCTATTTTTCAGTTGGTTCTTGTGACTGTTATAAAGCCTGTTTAATGTCATTGCCTGCTTCCAGTTAGGGTCTCTGGCAGTTATGTCATTGTTCACGTTTAGCTTATTAGCCTTGTTCCCTTAATTATTAGCATTAGCCTGTAGTTACTGGCCCTGGAAAAAGAAAGAAAAAAAAGTATGTGTTTTAAAGGCAATATGTCTTTTTGTTAATACTGTGTCATGTTGTAAGTTCACTTCAAAAAGCTTATTTTATATGCTAATATTAACCCTTACTTTCCAATTCTCTGTAATCCCGGAAGTGTCTGATGGTTATCTGCTCTCGAAAAATCCATCCATTGATCAATTTACTCATCCAGACATGTCCAGACCATAACAATTATCAGCAGTTCCATCAGAATAGGAACTACTGAGACTTAGACAACACTACACAGAAACTCGCTGAGAAAGACCAGTACTCGCTTATGGAGAGTGGTGTTTATCAACAGTCCCATTACTCCATTCCTAGTATTGTAAGGCAGTATTTATCTACAGCCTCATCGGGCACCGAAACCTTCATTGATATTGTTCAACCAATTTGTATTCATGTCTTTTACTGTTCTAGGAAACCTTAAGCCTTAATATCTCCAAACTATAATGTAAAAAGTGAAACATTCTTGTATGCAAATCACAAATTAAGTTTGTAGATTCTTGATGAGGTTTAAATCATTTTGAATTGAGAAATGATTAGCCTATCAGCATAAGAGGATGCATATAAAAGACATTGTGCTACAATTTTTTTTAAACGTCATTTACCTCTTTCTTTTTTCAGATTTATCAACTTTTGGGGAAAAAAAAAAAACCCTGAAGTAATTACAAACACAGACAGCAGGGAGTAGGCATAAACCAGCACAGCAATAATGTCTCTCAGAAGTAATGTGCATGCTGTTTAGAAGATCTCTTGGGAGCAGGTAGCCTAAATGGTAACAGAAGATGAGGTAAATGCAGGATTTTAGATTTAACACAGAGTGTTAGCATCACATGGGGTCCTGCTGGAGCAGTGCCTAATGGTCTTTCTCCCAGAGGCAATAATGCTTTCACCGTTCTAATCACAAACCTCATTAGACTGAACCCAGAAGCGCAGTCTTGTATAAGTCCTCAGTGCACGGCCGCACATGTGCACATAATGCTGTTTAGAGCTCAATGCCGATCATAATTAAATGCCTTCAACGATCATCGTAGTGTTGTTTAGCTCTGATCGATCGCTGTATGTCTGTGACCTTATGTATGTCAATGCCATATACTGTATGCATGTAACCAGAATTCCTTAAAAAATGAATCAAAGGAAAAATTGAGGTCAACATGTGCGGTAGATCAATACAAATATGCATGTAATACACCTCGACTGTACAACTTATAGGAGCAAGGATTATTACATATGAGCTTTCTTCAGTCCTACGGTTTGCATTTGGTTCAGCTCTAACACTACCCTGTCTCTGCCCTGTTTTTGCCTTCAGCCTCTATAACAACAATTGCTTTAAAGAGGTCAAAGAAAGTTCTTCCTGATCAACTGTACCTGGGCAAACACTTCTGCATTATACCCATCACATTTCCTGTCTTTCAGGTTCATTTAATACTGTTGTAATTGTGGAATTTTTTTTCTCTGTCTCCAAGAGCTACTGAAGATAAATGTAAGTGACATTCAGGGGACATGTAATTATTTTTGTAGAAATTATGTTCTGCCTGTATGCTTCGTTATACAATTTTGAAATTTAGATAGCACTTCGAACAAGCAATCTATGCTACGTAGTTCAGTGCAATTCAGGTTTTGTTGCTGCTTAATTTTGATCTTTAGTTGGAACTGGATGCGACTCGTGATCGTAGATTTTAGTCACATATTAAATTGAGTGTGTGTAATAAATGACAACATTATTTAACTATGTACATTGGGCATATTTTAAAGTGCACTACATGCAAAGTGAAGCACCTGATTCCCTTTTGTATTAGATAGTAGTGGATTATTGATTCTTTGTGGTGGGTAGAGCAGGGGCATTTATAGAGATTCATAGGATCGTATAATATGTTAATTAAATCCTGAGGACTTTGTAATGTTTTGCGACTTAATGTATGCAAGGGTTTGAGGCTCTAGTTGATTTAGAACATAATTGAATATAGATGTTCTGTTTCCTGATGTTTATCATGATTTGACATATTTCAGTGTGTGTTCACTTAGACTTTCATAAATCCTGTATGGGAAAACGGCGTAACTGAACAGGATATGTCCTGATTAATCCTGTTTTTCACAGCCGAATGTAAGAGCAGGTGTATGGAGGATAAACGTAATCTAATAAAGGGAAAGAGATTTATAGTAATTCCAAATTAAAACCCAACTAAAACATCCAATTTTCTCAGTCTAGCCTGGATCCCCAGGGCCTCTACATTTTGGCACATTCTACATGATGTGTGGTCTTGGCACTGCAGTGTGGTGCGATGTGCCTGATCTTTGGCACTGTTGCCCCCCCTAAGAGCTTAATAGCACAAGCTCGGGCTTAACAACACGAGGAGTGCCTCTGTGTTTGATCCCACAGGTCGGACCTACCATTTGGCAGGAGCTCAATGCTTATAGCTAGAGGAGCTGACAATAATGATTAAATCAATGCGACGGCTAAAATGAAAGCGGTTCCAGGAGCGAGCAGTGTAACATCGGTCTTGCTGTGATTTAAATTTAAATCCAGTCTGTCTCTGAACAGAAGTAGATTAATGAATGAGATACAGTACGAGGACCGATTATTATGCATGGTAACCCTCTGCTGTAGAGGTAATGGGTCAGACTTGCGAATGCAGAGAAAATGGAGGCAATTAAACAGAAATCAAACTCCAGTGAATCTTCCTCCTATTGGGACATATTGAGCTCTCTGAATGCAGGAATATCATCAGTTTCATGTCTTTAACATTTTAATGTAGTATCTTGAGCATTTAATTTAATATCTTGACGTATGCAAGTGCATCTCATGCAGTTCAGAGCAGTTTAACTGTGTAGGTGTTAATTAAAACAAGTTATTGTAATGGGTAATTATATACAGTAAAAGTGACTTTATTTTTCCAGGAGTGCTAGGGGACTACAAATTACTGCTAAAGACATGATGAAATGGAAGCCTCTCTTGCTCTCAGTGTTTGTGTCTTTGGAGTCCTTGATGATGTCCACACTTCCTTAATTAATTAATAAGACATGAGGCATGTTAGAGCAGGGAAAAACAAAACCAAACTGTCCTCCAGGACTGGAACTGGCACTAATCCCGAGGCTGTAAAAGCTCTATGTGTGTGGACTAATGGTTGTAATAGCCATCTTGAGAGGATTGTGTACTTCTAGAATGTCTTGATCTAAGTCCTGTCTGAAAAAGGATTCTGTTCTAAATCCTCAGACCAGCTTTCCATTATAAACTCCCTAGAGGCCTGGACCATAATGCAGCTCTCTTCTTCTGAGCGTCCCTCAGCCCTCATCATCGTTTGCAGAGATGATACATTCATGATGTGTGGGCTGCAGGTTTGTACTCGGTTTCTCTCTCTCTCTCTCTCTCTCTCTCTCTCTCTCTCTCTCTCTTTCTTTCTCTTGCTCTCTCTACCCCACAGTCAAGTAAAGCTCAGCAGAGCTTTTGTCACAGAACCTGACCATTAAATATGCCGTAACGGAATTTCAAAACCTATCTATTTCTGGAAAACATCTATTGTCACTGTGTATCTCTGGCACTCATGATTTACTCTCTCTGAGTCCCTCTTAAATTGCTTGATGTGTCTTGTGCTTACGTGTATTAAAAATGTGGGTTTTTTTTAGGTTGTCTCAAGCAAAATATATATATATATATATATATATATATATATAAAAACACTCGAGTGAAAAGTGTAGTTGTGCAAAAGTAAAAAATATATATAATAAAGTACTACAGTATATTACTCAAGTCATATACTGTAAACAATTGTTCTGTTCACTACTTGCACTGGGTACCCTGGGTATACACACCTATACCTAGTACTGTCTATCTGCTCTGGCTGTCAGCTATAGAAACAATTAATGTACAGAAATCTCCTCATTAACCTCTCCTTGCTGATAATTGCCTACGACTTAAAACAAGACAAGGCACTGATAATCATTGCTTGTTGATTTTTTCCAAATATTGTGAAGTTTTCAAAGGTTTTGTCTTTGATACTAAATAAGGGCATGATGGACGCAGTAGTGTGTGGATATGTGTGTGAATTTGCAGTCGACTGCCTTGGTGATTAGTCTGTTTGTTCAGTTGTTTGCTCTGCTATCAGGCATAATAAATGTTAAGCACTGTGCAGTGCCCTAGCTAAATGAACTAACCGACAGAGGAGAGACCATGACCAAGAGAGAGGAATTTTGTGGCCATGGAGCTCAGGTATAGATGGGCACATATTCACGTGTGTGCGCACACACACTCTCTCTCTCTTAAGTAGTCTTGCTTTGACACTTGGGCAACAAACAAAAAGTAGAGCACGTATAAGTTTAACAATGCTTACCCTCCTGTCCTTTCTGCACAGTTTATGTGACAGTTTGGAGAACCAAATGAGCAACACTCTCTCTCTCTCACTCACTTACACACACACACACACACACACACACACACACACACACACACACACACACACTGCACACAAAAGCCAAACGCATGGTAATAATGAAAGAGAGAACCACAGGGATTAAAGCTTTTCTCTACTTCATTATACCAGCTGTGTGAATTTATTCAGGTTTTACCACAGCTCAACAGAGCTTCTCATAAGCCTGCTTCTAAAAATGAAGCTTTTAGTCATTCTTATTTCCGAGTTCACAGGAGTTTACCAAATTCTCTCTCTCTCTCTTTCTCACACACACCTACACACACAAAACTGATTATTGATTTATGCATCTGAAAGCATATTATTAGGTTTCTTAAATGATTGACTTAACCACAATCAAATTAATAGTTTTAAGTTACAAGATAATATTCTTGGTCCTGTGTGTTAAATATGATATGATGGCATGCCTGACTGGCCTTCAAATTTAAACTGTAAATTCATGCATTATAACCTGAATTGATGTTGAAACCACTCCCTTTTTCGTAAGCAATTCTTTTAAGCCATTAATTTTTAAAATTTTATTTCTTTCTAATATTTATAGCATCTAGAATCCTGATAATGTGATGAAAAATATATTTTTCTCTCCTTATGGTCAGGTTCAACCTTACCAAAAGCATTAGAGCACAAACATCATCGTTAAATGATAAAGCCTAAAGAATAAAGATAAAAATGACTTGTTTTTGGGGCAACCTAGAGATGGCTTGTCATACTGTATTCATATAAAGTGGCCTATAGGTGCAATAAGTTAAGATGTTGCTTGATACTGAAACTGTGATATAATACAGTAACTAAAAAAGGTTAGAAATATGTGCTGAAATGTGTGCAGGTCTTTCATTAGAGATGGAAATCAGAGATGCAATATGTCACGCTGCTATTTAAAAAAAATTTTTTTAGTCCAGTACCCTAATGATAACGATAATACTCTTCCTTAAAATCATCACAGTAAGACATGATTGAAAATCAGTCTGCTCCTGGCAGTCACAGCCTGATGACTGACCTGCTTAGACTAATTCTTTTATAAAAAAAAAAAAGAAAAATATGTAACAGGGAGCGAGTTCTGCTGTCATCCATCTACTGTCACTTCTGGTCTCCAGAGAGAAGGTGTGTGTGTGCGTTTTGGAGAGAAATAAAAAAAAAAGAGTTGAACCAGGGTCTGGGGAATGCTCTGGGAGGCAAGAAGTAATTAAATCAACAATGAAAGATTTCCGGGGAAGAGACCTCTAAAATTTAATTTTCTTTTACGAGTCCACAGCAGGGGCGATTCCAGCCCAGGGATGAACAACTGAGTTTGACAAAGCCTAATGTCTGATAGAAAGAACAAGCTAACAAAAGAAGATGTTGCAATAAGGTTTTAGTATAAGCTCCACTAATCAGCAGTACATTCATAATTAACCAGTGCTTTCTTAGTGATGAATTAGTACATGCACTAAATCTTTTGGGAAATGATAAAGTGCATTCAAACTCCGGAGATCATTCTTTTCTATCACGGTTGATGAATAATTTTTGGCCCACTCTTCTATGCAGAATTGCTTTAATTCAGCCACAGTGGAGGGTTTTCATGCATGAACTGCCCATTTATGATCCTGCCACAGCATCACTGTGGGGTTCAAGTCAAGACTCTATGTCTAGGCAACATCCTCAATTTGTTTCTTTTGAGCCACTCACAAGTGAATACATTTTTTGTGTTCGCATTGCAGTCTTGCTGTTCTTCTTGAGCTTTAGATCACGGCTTGATGACTAGTCTTCACAATTCATGACTAGACACCTAGGCACACGCTACCAAACTACCACCACCATGTTTCACTCTTATGATGTTCTTACTCTGGAATACCCTGTTATGTTTATGCCATATGCAACAGGACCACAATCCACAATCCACTTAAACATTAACTGCTTTTAATTGCTGCAAATAGTCTTCAGACCTTTTAGGCTCACTCATATTGTTGGAAACATTCTATTTAGTGACGTTTATCTTCATCTGCACTAAATAAATGTATTAGCCTAAGTAAACCCCATTATCAATTAAATGTTTATATTTAAAACATGGATTATAAAGTACTTACTTGATTTTGTCTTTGGTTGACGTTTACTGTTGTCCTTTAGTCTGTATTTTAGGCATTAGGTAATAGTTTTTGCTGTTTCTTTGTTTCTTATTGTTCATATTTTGATTAAGATTACACTTAATTGGCACTGGCATCTGCCTGTGTCTATAATTTATTATGCTTATTTATGGTACTGTACAAACTATTAGACATTATTTTGAAATGTCTTAAAATCTGGGGAGACATGCTAAAATTAAATAAAGAATTTTGTGTTTTGAGAGCTGATTTGTGAGCTTATTCGGGTGTACGAATAACACAGAGTTCTAAATGTTCAAAATAAATGCTTCTAAAGATATTCAATAGCGTGCATATTACGCTTACACTGTCATATAACATAATACAATCATCCCAAATAAAGCAATTGAACCTGTCCTAATTTATCAGAGTGAATCACTGCACTCTGCAAATCATCTAACATTTGTTTTGTATTGTATTACACAGGAGAGCTGTTCCTTTTGTCTAGGCAATTTAATATAGTCTGCTGATGTTTGCCAGCCTAAGCTCTTCCCGCTCAAACTGACCAAAGAAACATAGAGGAAAAAGTGCTATGTATCTAAATACACTTTATTTTATTTGTATGGTCAGAAATAGTTTCTGAACTCAGATAAATAGTCGTAAATATATAATAGTAAACATTTAAATAATAATCACAGTATTTTGATGTATTTATGGATCTTCCAATAATTCCAAGACATAATAAGATTGTAAACTCTTACAAGCTTCATAATGGGCATACTGTATTGCCTCAGGATGTCACATTTTATGTTTAATCTCTTCTTCTTTTCTGCCTACTACAATATTCTACATGCACGTCATTGACAATGTCTTATAAGATATTTCTCTCCTACAATGACTAACAGTCTGCTAATTTACGGCATGTTCCCAATATCCTTCTGTTAAATCATGACGACATGTCTGTCAAAGCATTATAGTCAAAGTCTATAGTATTTTTCAGTCATATGTACAAGATGCATTCAAGTTAAACCAGGACTTTTGAAGTTTTCTCAGCACATCAGAGTCAAGATCGGGCTGGCTGCTTCAGGTCTGAAATGCTGGCCCTTATGCTGGGCCCTGTTAACCCTAGCTCCCAAGAACTGAGTTTTTCTGGTATCATCATTCATGGATGTAAGGCCTTCTTTAACATGTTTGCCCCATTTAAATGTTTTACTGCCGCTAAGTCTCATTACCCATGACACGAGAGGTTTGATTTTAATCACCTTAGTGATAGTGAAATTAGAGAAAGCCCCTCAAAATTGAGCCATCTCCTTAGCACACAGAAGACCTGGTAGGGGATGAAAATGAGCTGATTGATTTAACATGTTAAAGCAGTCCACGGTGGACTTGCTGTTAGGATGCAAGTGCTACCATCTGGATCTTGATGTAATCTAAGGATGGTCAATATGGGATGGGAAGAGGTCTGAAAAACTAGCTGTGATTTTATTATGAGGTTTGTTTTGGGTGCAGCTGTCACAGGCAGCCACAAATTTCTGGATGTCTTCCTTTATGGAGAGCTGCCAAAAACTTTGTCGGATCAGGTTTGGGGCACAGCCCAAATGACAGGCTAATGTTGAGCCTTGCTCCCATTCAGAAGGTGGAACAAAGAAGCGATTAGTAGGTATGTGACTTGGACTGGGCTTGTGCCCCTGTACCCATATAACCTGAGATTTGATGGTGAGTCAGGCAGCTCCTACAAGGTAGAATGGTTTCTGGAGGCTTCAGAGGGCCTCTGATTTGGTGTTTTTATCCCCAGAGCGTTAACAAACCTAATCGCCAGGAACTCCCAATTACCAATATCATAGTTCCTCTCTGTAGCAGAGATTCATTGGGAGAAAAAGCAACAGGGATGCAGCTTGTTATTGGATAGTTATCTCCAAAAGTGACAGGTAACATTTACTTTGTTACTGTACTTAATTACATATTTTACATATCTTTACTTTTTTTTTTTTTAGAGGATACTTTTTTACATTTACTCCACTCAAAAGTACTGCAAACTGCAAGCTTCACTGGAGAAATCGAGTGGCATTAATTTGCTTTGCGTCTGTAGAAAAGGGGCTGAGTGGCTGGAGAGAGGGATGCTATTGTCCTTCCAGAGTGTAGTCCCTCCTCCTTGTTTCTCTGTCTAATCTGTGAATCAATTTTGGCAGCTAGGCCCATGAGCGCCTGAAGGTCAAATAATAACTCTTGGGCTTCCCACTCCTCCTTGACTGAATCTGATAAACCATTTTGGAAGGCATCATATAGTGCCTGATTATACCATCCAGCGGATGCTGCAAGAGTGCGAAATATGCTGATAAAGTTATACAGACCATGAGCCCTGGCAAAGTTTCAATAGTTTCCGCTTTTCATCTTGACGTGAGGCGGCAAATCAAATACCCTGTCCATTTCCTTGGTAGCAGCAAAGGCAACAAGTATTATTGGCCTCCCAGAGAGCAGTAGCCCACTCTTAGACCTTACCAGTCCGGGGCATGATCAAATACACCTCTTGAGAGCACTCAGTTGGGGAGGATTAAGCTTGGAGCTTTAGTGAAAGAGAAGAAAGAATGACAGGTACCTGGTTCCCCCTTACAAGACTGGCGGGGTAGGTAAGATTTGTGATGTGGTGTTTGAAGGTTTGAAGTTGCACTGGCACAGTTTGTGGTGAGCGTAGTGGATTTCAAGCATGGATTCTTATCGTGTAACAATCTGCTTCAATCTATCAGTGTCCGCTGTGTTCCCATTGGCTAGAGTATATGCTACAGTATATAGAGTATAATCTAGTATTCATGGTGTGCAAACAGGGAAAAGACAGACACTGCCATATATAAGGTTTAGAGGTTTTATTTCTTTATTTTAGAAATCAATTCAAGGATTGGCAATGTCTGGAGAAGCGAGGAGTAGAATTCAGTCTTGGCAGGTGGAAGTGAAATGACCAAGTTCAAAGCCAGCTTAAGTGAGAGTTTATGGAAAGTGTGAAATCTGGCTCCTCAACAGTGACGGCAAACAAAATTAAACTTTTAATACTCGTCTGTAAATAGCCATTTATCAGTTGATTAAGCATCATTACTACTAGTATACAATAAAGGACTCACAATACATCCAGTCAGCAGCTCCGCTTGCCATAAGAAGTGCCGGAAAAGACTTGTTGAGAATGGTCCAATCACATGAGCCCAAATATTAAAAAACAATATCGATTCGCTAAGAACAAAAGTGGGAGGGTTCAGAGCGCACAGTGCTGCCACCCAGGATGATTTGAAAAGATCCAATCAGAGCTCAGCCTCAGGTCACATGCTTTTCAAAGATTTACGTGCCTACATAGACACACGTTTGTCCGGCGCCCCGCGTACACGAACACAAATGGACGTAATACAGTTTTTTTTATTGCAAATAAATTATATTTATTTATACAGCGGAATATTGTGACTAAATTACTTTGTTTCATTATTAAAATAAATAATTATTATGTTAAATAGTTACACGTTAAAGTAGCATTCTTCTCTGTCCCTGCACCCCGTATTGACCGGCCGCCACTGCTCCTCAATGAAATGCAAGTTCAATTTCGAGTCCATATTTCGTGCTGCAAGGGTTAGCGTTGAAATGTGCGGCTGAAATCGTTATCCCCCGAAGGGCCTCTGTTCAAGAACTGGGGTTAAATCCAAGAGAGTAGGTTTGAGTTCATGCAACAGAGATCAATGTCCTTTGTATGGGGAACATGGGTCAAAAGCCCAAGAAATGCACAAGCAAACAAATCCCAACCAACATGAGGCAAAAGGGAAAATCCAAAGACAAAGCAATAGGTCATATTCCAGTTTGTTGCCATTACCTTTCATTTGATGAGTGTCACCGCAAAACATGGGACAGAAATCATACAGAAAGTTGATAATCCAGTCCTTTTTAAACCTTTGCAACTATGGACCTCTACCTCTAAAATGAATTCCACTGACCCTGTTAGCACAGATTTATTATTTCCCCCTAATCCTCAAATACTACTGAAGTACTTGTTTTTCTTCATAGTGAAAAACAGGGTCTGTGATTTGACTTTAAGAATCAATGTGCTTTCCCAGCCATAAAATATGAAAACAAAACAAACTAAAAAGAAAAAATAGTCTCGCATTGCCTAATATACTGTATACTCTGTGGTGAAAGTATTTTTTTTAAGTAGTAAACACACACCACCACCAGAAAATTAATCAACACCTACAAGAATAGCATCAGTCCAAGCGGCATGTAGAAGGATCCAGTACAGCATGGATCATTATTCTCATCTCCCTGTACTTCTAAGTCTACATTAATCTCGCTGTAGTCTGTCTGCCATGTAAAAGAGTAATGTTTATCTGGCCATGGCAGCTCGGATTGTGCTGGAATTGTGATGATGTGGGAATGAGGTTATGCCTGAGCTGAGAGACTGGGGTAGATGGAGAGAAAGTGTGGAAGGTGAAATTGAATGCTTCAGCTGAGCTGAGAGTAGGCTGTACCTGGCTGATAACTCTTACAGTCAGATGCATTATTGTGCCACGGCAAACACCCGTAACGGAGGAAATAAGCAGCAACTACAAAAGAGACAAACAAATGACTCAACACTTCACTTGAAACTCTTCTCATCATACATGGCCTGCCCCTACAGAGTGACTTTGAAAGTCAAACAGAGTTATACAGTCAACAATCAACACAAGGTTGTCAAAAAAAAAAAGGAAAAAAAAAGCTGAATACATATTTGCAAAAAACTTAATTTCCCTGATCTGATCTATTCGTCATGTTTGTTGTAATGTAATTGATACATTGATCAATTTTTTTTCTGCCCGTTTTTATAGATGAGCAGTTTATTGACAATGTGCTACACTGATGACACATGAGAGCACTCATGAGATCTGTAATACTGGTAGTAGAGTTGTTGTTCTGAGGTGTAGTAGGTAAAACATAAGCAGCAGCAGCAACTCTGCTTCTGTGAATCACTCTTCATTCCTTGGCTATTTTCCTCGGCGCTTTTTGAAAATAATAGCAGCTACAAATCATGTTCCTGGCAGCGTGGCTCAGAAAATTGATGTTCTTTCATTTCTAAACAATGGAGAGCCTTATGAAATGGCTGATGATGCCATAATTCCAATGGCTGATGTGTGTGTGGGAGGGGGCTAAAGCAGAAAATGGCTTCGGCATGCTCGCGAATACAGGGATACGACAAGTTAATCCAACAGACAGTTTCAGACAACTTCGAATAAGCTAGAATTTACAATAATCATTAACACTGACTTAAAAACACCCTTACCTCCTTCTTGTCCTCCCTCCAATGCTGCTAGCGCTTGCTGTGTTTTCCATTTGACTCGAAAACAAAACTGTACAATGTGGTCCATAGTGTTGAAATCTGTTCATCACGTCTCCATGATTTTCAAGGCCATGCTTCAATGTAGCTGATGCCACAGAGCTTATTGAAATATGCAATAAGTGAATAAAAAAAAGCCAATTTTTAGACCAGAATCTCATAAGTCTTGTCATTAAACTTCACTCTAGCTGTGATTAATGTTCTCACCACGGAGATCTATTAGCTCACACAGAGCTAGCCACTCTCAAAATATGCGCAACCGCAAATCGCTTTTCCCACATGCTCCTTTTTGACAGCACTGTGTAATTGAAAAGTGATTGTCTTGGCTTATTTTCTGTGTGTACCTGCATGATTTCGGTGTGTGTGTGTGTGTGTGTGTGTTCGTGTGTAAGTGTGTGTGTGTGTGAGAGAGAGAGAGAGAGAGAGAGAGAGAGAGAGATAAAGAGAGTGATGGGAAAACAGTGCAGATGAAGCCATCGTGCTGGCTAACAGCCGAGCAATCACTTCAAAGCCAGTGGGCCAGCGAACACACGTGTGACCAATGGGGCTTTCCAGCCTGTCAAAGAGTAAAGATGAGAGAGAACCAACACTGGAGGTGGCCATACCCACCCATCCACCTAGCCACCCACTCTACACAATCTCCAACACACACAATCTCTCTCTCTCTCTGTGCTGTCAGGGCTGAGGTTATGGTTGGCTGCTTCTTCAGCCATGGTGAAGTGTGAAGAGACAGATGGGAAAGTAACATCTGTCTGCCAACAACCAGACTGGGCCTCACATACACATATCGACACACCAGTAGGTCAGTGTCCAGCATACATGCACAGTCCCTTATACTGTATGTCCCTTTTTATCCATGGTACAATGTGTGTGTGTGTGTGTGTATGTGTGTGTGTGTGTGTGTGTGTGTGTGTGTGTGTGCTTATTCAGTGAAAGAGAACTGATAGTTTCTTTCTTCCTTTGTGCTCTTTTTATCACTTTAATAAAGCCTGTTGTGTGTAACTACAGACATCACTCCTCCCCACTCGCTGATCTCACTCACTGCATGTTTATTACACAATCAGTGCACAATTCAATGGAAGTCTATTGATACCACACCAAGCTCCATATTGCAGCATGCTTGGCGCACTCACACACTCAATCCAGGATCTTTGAAGCCCTACAGAGAGTTATTGGTACCATCAGGCTTATTATTGTACTATCTCTCACTGCACAGAAGCCACTGGGTGTGTGTTTGTGTGTGTGTGAGAGAGAGAGAAAATGTGTGTGGTGTCTTGTGGAAGTGTAAGCTTGCATGGTAACAAAGAGAAACCACCTACAGAAATACGTCAGGCCCTCAGGGCTATTTTAATCCCCTCTACATTTATGAACATGTTAAATATGATATGTATTACACAGTGAACACATACCAAGAATAAATCCAGATTCATTCAATCAAGTATAGTTCCTGGTGAGATTACTTAGTAATTTTGTATCCCTTTTTTAAATTTTATTTTATTTGCACAACTTCAATACTCAATTGTCTTTTATGAGGCCGTTCAAGTCAAACTGGGGCTTGTGATGAAATTTCTCATGAATGAAGGATTAAAACCTACAGTAATTGATATTTACAGAAGACTTCATGCACAGTAAGGTGATGAGACTCTTAGCTCTAACAGCCATAGTGAAACGTTTAAATGGTGCAAACATTTCAAAGACGGTATGTCCGTGAATGACGATCTCGGCATTCTGCTAATGGAACGCTGGATCCTAAAAAAATCTATGAATAATTTGTCACCAACTTATCTGTCTGTGGGAACTGTACACACAATCCTTCTTGTATACCGCATGTACATTATAGGAACCCAGCTGGGAGTTACAATTTTGGTCCTACTTTTAGGAGTAGGAATAAGAGCAATTTATCAACATTTTTAAAAATAGAAAAGCAGATTCATACATTTCCACCACACAGCATGACATCAAAACAAAAACAAGATATATCATTGTGCATCGCTGCTTCGCCTGGAGGTGTTGGCATCATCCGTGGCGCACAAATAAAAATAATCATCCCAAGCACTGACGAGGCTTATGAACTGAAAACATCATCACAGCATAATATATAATTTTGTATTTAGATATTTATATAAAATTATTTGATAATATACTGTATACAAGTGTTTTTTGATATTCTCTGTTATAAGCTGAAATTTCATTCCAACACTTCACTAGCACTTCTTTTTCACACTCCTCAGGGATACATGTGGCGATCTGACAGGTGGCATTGATGGTTTCACAAATTGCCATCCACTCACTCTTTATTTTTGGAAGTATGAGTACAACAATTATTCATTTCTTTACTTTTTACTACCTTCTCCACAAGCAAACAGTTGTCATCTTCTCTCCAGTTTGGCTTTCTTTTTTAATCATCTTGGTCAGATTATGACAGTTCTACACAGCTCTATTATACAGGCTTGAAACAGTTGTAAGTGGAGCAGTTTGATTAGGATATCTCCATGCAGCCAGGTTGTGCATCTCCAAGTTTGGTCTATGTGCATAAAGCTTTCACAGAACTGCCTATTTTGTGCCTCTCAGTGTCATAAACAGTGATGTCGCTTGTCGTTTTTCTAGAAGTAGAAAGCTTCATAGATAACCTTTATGTCCTACTCTAGTGTAGGAGTATTTTTGGTCCTAAATTATCTTTCAGGTCGGCACAGTGGTGGTTAGCATCCAGGTTCTGGGTTCGATTCCTGACTCAGGGTCTGTGTTCATGGAGTTTGAATTTTCTCACCATGCTTAGTGGGATTCTTCCAGGTATTTTGGTTTCCTCCCACAGTCCAAAGACATGCAGATTAGGCTGATTGGCGTTTCCAAATTGCCCATAGTGTGTGAATGAGAGAGTGAGTGTGTGTCCTGAGATGGATTGGCACCCTGTCCAGGGTGTACCCTGTCTCGTCTGCTAAGTCTCCTGGTATAATTTCCAGGATACAGGATAAAAAGATAAGTCATTAACTTTCAGTGCAATTCGTAGGAATGATTCTGAGATGTTTAGTAAATACAGGTCCTGACCAATGTTTATGCCATTAAAGGAGCTCCTGGGAGATGAAGCAGGCGATCGATTCACGGCTCTGGTGTCATGGCTATGGATACTGCGCAGTATCCAATAACACTTTTGGTTAGCAGTTTGTTTTTTGTAAAGTAGTATCTTTAGTTTAACTGTATTCCTCTATTGCAATATTTCCTTTTATTGTAGTAAATTCTTTCTATTCTATCCTGTCTTTTCATTTAAGGTAACAGACAGGTGTATAACCATTTCACTGCATATCATACCGTGTATGGTTTTGTACTTGACATTTGGGATATTTGGCCCACAAGTTTGTTAATATAAGCCACACAGCGATCTGTTTTATTATTTAATTTACATTTGGGTTAATTATCAGAGCACTTAAAACACCTTTCAGACTTTCAGAGCCTGTATTACTGCACTCGAATGATATAGTGATGTTTTCAGGCACACACAGTGTGATACACAAATACACAAAATAAATTCCCTTTTTCTATTTTTAGTCTCGGCCAATTCCATCTGCTTACAGCTACTAATCAGGGCATGTTCGAAAGCTAACACGTGTTTTCTCCAAGACACACAAAACCAAGCAACTGTTTATGCTGTTTCACAGGATGGTGTAATACACTCAGAGGAAAGCTTTATCCACTTTCTCCACATCTCCTACATACATACTGTAAGCTCAGAGGTGCCCATGATTAACAAGGGTTGGTTTGAGAGGGTGTGATATCCCTCCTATCCAGACAGTAGGGCTACATTTGCTCTCCTGACACCTGGCCATCAATAGCTACGGCATTAGAGGCGCTTGACCTTCATTCACCTCTTTCTGTTACCCGTCAATGGCTTGTTCTCTGCGGTGTCAGATTAGATCAAATGTTCTACCGACAAACAAAAACATCCCAGCTCCTCAACATGGAACCTCAATCTCCTCAACTCTGAGTTCAGAAAGTACTATTCAATCAGTTGATTTTACTGCTAACAAACCATGGACATGGAGGCACTTTTCTTGCTCAAGGGTTAACAAAAAATATGCAGTTCCCGAGCTCTGACTTTCAACTTCTGAGGTAAACAATAATGATTGTTATACAGCATGTATATGCAAGTGCATAAAAGAACAACAAGTTTA
The DNA here is from genome assembly GCA_011419295.1 of Clarias macrocephalus. NCBI lineage: Eukaryota > Metazoa > Chordata > Actinopteri > Siluriformes > Clariidae > Clarias > Clarias macrocephalus. The sequence continues at coordinate 38,638 of JAAGKR010001912.1, forward strand.
GCTCACAGCTGCCTCTCTATTTCACCTGCATCTTCCCTGTCCCTGTTCTTCTTCAGTCTCTCTTTAAATTGTGCCTTTTAAAACTCTACAGGCACTGCACATCCAAATATGCCGTCTGCCACAGACAGAAAATAAAGGAGTAGTGTTGGAATCATCGGCTGTGAAATACACGATGCCTGTACTACTTTGATCTGCTATGCTTAGTTTGTTGCACAGTTTATTGAATCTCTGACAGTCTGGTCGCAATACACCATTTAGAATCTTAAATATACAGACAGAGAAACGGAATGGTAGCAAGGATAGGATAACAGGGGTCATGGATTGCAACTTTAATATCTGATTTTACTATCTGGCAGCCTTATAGTATGTGTTAGTTACTAAGATGTTGAGTAAACAAAAAATCTGGGCTCCCAACATGGTGTTCCAGTGAAAGGCTGACTGTACAAACAGCCAGGATGCTCTGAGTGGCGAAATCCCCAGTTAATCCATAAATGGACAGAACAAATTGTGCTTGGCTATAGCTGGAGCACACCTACCATTGAGCTTAGCTAAAATGCTATGACGGCTAATGTTAATTATGCTAAGATTACTTCCATACTTCCATCCATACCCTACATGTCGTTCTATGTCGACTCCTACATTTGTGGCAAGTTAAACGACAATGCATTTAGCTGGTTAGGCTAATGTGACGCAGAGCAGACAGCTAGCAGTTGGACAACTGCATTGCAACTGTCACTCAAATTGACCACATCCCTAATTATGCATCATTTTGTTGTGTAATATAATTTTCATTGATCAGTTACATAGAAATTCACCCCTGTACTGCTGTCATGAATGGAAAATCTATCTATGGAGACCAAATTTGTTCTTGTATCAGGCTGTACACATGCTTATTTCTGTTGTAAAGTTGGCGATTTTACTGTGGGGGGTCATGCTTAGGCCAATCTTAGGCCAAGTAACTGGGCCAAGCCCTTGCCTAACACCCATGCAAAGCACAGCGGCAACATCGAAGTGCGTGCAGTGATACTATCATTGCATTTTCATAGCAGTTCACCATCCTCATGTGTTTCCAGTCTAATCATTCCATAAATTTTCCATATATCTAATTTACAAGTCTATAACACCACATTTTACACCAAGTTTTTGTCTTTTAAGATTTAAGAATCATAGAATAGGGATGTATCTTTACTTATTTTAAACTATAATTTGCATGCCTCAGTTTTTAAGATTGTGGTGAGTTTTCACATGTGCAGCTCCTACACTATTTCACGGCAAATGGTATTGCTACAGTAGATAGTTAAAATGAATGTAGCAGCCTGGGATGATGGAACATCCACTCCACAGAATATGAGGCTTAAAGCCTACATGCGGGATTGAGCCACTTGTGTCCTCTCTGGCACTCCGTTTTGATTTGAGACTGATCCAACTATGAGATTGCTGTACTCTGTACTCTGTGTCTGATGCTATGAGGCAAAAAAGAGACATTTTTTTCTTTGGTTGAAGATCAGGGGTGAAGCATCATTTTCAGCTGTATTTCAGAGTAATATTCAGATAGATGATGTGTGTGTGTGTGTGTGTGTGTGTGTGTGTGTGTGTGTGTGTGTCAGAGAGCAGTAGGGTCTAAGCATACTCTCAAACCCTATAACCTAATAGGGAGCTGTGACAGTGACGGCTCCCTCCCAGATGCGCTGTTGAGCTTCTACGCTCGTTTCGACACACAGAACGACGTGACGGCCGATGTGAGGAAAACTCTACACAGAGTCAACTTACATAAAGCTGCTGGACCAGACAATATTCCTGGCAGAGTGCTCAGCGAATGTGCTGAACAGCTGGCAGATGTTCTTATCGACATCTTCAACATCTCTCTAAACAGTACTGTTGTTCCCATGTGCTTCAAGACCACCACCACCGTGCCCGTGCCAAAGTAGTCTCTCTCATTGTCTACCGCCCTGTTGCACTCATACCTCTCATCATAAAGTGCTTTGTGCGGCTCGTTATGAGACAAGACACTTCAAGACCCTGCTGCCCCCTCACTTGGACCTGCTGCAGTTTGCGTATCGTCCTAACCGTTCCATTGACAACGCCATCTCCACCATCTGGCCCTCTGCAGCCCACACCCCTCACACTCACTGTTTACCCTCCTGCGAGCTGAAAAAGGTACCGAAGCATTCAAGCCCTCACATCCAGACTGTGTAACAGCTTCTTCCCACAAGCCATCCGTCTCCTCAATAAAAAGGGACTGGACTGATAAACACACATGGACACACACACACACTCCCTCAGATAAACTCAATCACCTCAAAACAATGGGACTAGACTGACAAACACACTGATCTACGACCATCTAGCAATTTCACATACAAACCTGTTAAACTTTACTGTTTCTCATCTATCATCTTACGGATAAGTTACATGTATTACCTCAACTCATTACCTCATTACCACAGAGTATATAGTAGGACTGTGTCTTTTTTTTTTGTTTTGTTTTGTTGATGGTCTTATTTGCGCATTTGCACATGCTATATTTTGCTGTCTTTTGTATAGTACTTGGTTTTGTTCATTTGTGGTGTAAATTTGTTTTGTATCAGCTAATCAGGTGTCTTAGTTAGCTTGTTAGTTTTGGTAATTTATGTTGTTAATTTACTGTATGTTGCATGTATGTAGCACTATGGTACAGGAGGAAGGTAGTTTCATTTCACTGTGTAATGACCTGTATATGATTGAAATGACAATAAAAGTCTACTTGACTTAACTTGAGAACATGTGGTCTGATGAGTCCAGATTCCAGAGTGATAGGTGCATTGGGAAAAGAAGGGAAGAGCATGAAGTGATTCACCCATCATGGATACTGCCCACTGGGTTGCTTCAGTTGGTCAGGTCTAGACTCAGCATCATTATGTGGCAATAAAATTCAGCTGATGACCTGAATGTTCTGAATGACCAGGTTATCGCATTAATGTAGTTTTTCTTCCCTGATGGCAGAGGTATATTCAAGGACTCAACTATGAAAGAGTGGTTCTGGGAGCACGAGCTAATTTTTTTCACACATACAGTACTGTATATCAGTCACCACATTGCACAATGTAGTAGGAGTTTGCATAGGAGTCAAAATTAAATCTTGGCCAGGCAGTGTACAATACAACGCAATCATTTTTTTTTCTGGATATCCTCACTTAATATCCATAAGCGGATATCCATAGAAAGCTGTGGTCAAAAGTCAAGGTCAACAAACAGGGCTCAACATTGGCACCTTCAAGGTTAAAGGTAAATTATGCAAGAATGTTATATAATTTATTCATAACGTGGTTATTCAAAAATGTGTTCATTTTTTTTAAAAGTCTGATAATGTGTCACTTGTACAACAAAAGGATGTCACATTAAAAAAAAACACATTCCATTAAAGACAGCATATTATCATGTCCACATTCATTGGTCGTTATTATTATTATTATTTCTTATTATTCTACTACTACTATGTGATAAAAGGAATAAGAGAGTGGTATGGCAAAAAGGTGGCTTGTTCCTCAGTCTAACAAATCAATGCAGATTAAAATGATTCCACATTTAGTCACAACAACTGAACCAATATTATAAGAAGTAATGTCAAATGAAAACCTAGTTAAATCTTGATGCACTGCACCTACCAGCCAGGGTTGTTACCAAGCCTTTATTCAGTGAATGCATGTTTGTGTTCACGACCAGTGTTGATTCTTTGGGATTCAGATTTTGCAGCCCAGTTAATGTTGTTTGTAGATCGCCTGACCCTTGTCTGTTTCCCCAGACACCAAGCTGTGCCTACTTGTGTTTGCTTTAATTGCCTGATCTGTGTTTTGATAAACACCTTTTCCTGCACTTGTGTCCATGCCTCAGGGATTACAAACAGCATACCAAATTTCTTTCAGCATACCTTGTCTATCATTTTGAATCACTTGTACTGTCATTTCCTACATTTGAGAAAGAAGTGGGATTCCAGGAGACTTGGACAGAGGATTGTGAGCTGAATCCAAAAACAAATATTCCCAATTATTCCATCCAGGAATAATTCTAACGTTCTTATACTCAACTGCTGATGCTGCTGTATTTTATCTGTGAAACATGAGAAGAAGCAAGTTGAGGCCACTCAAATGGGTTTCATCCTGCTGCATGAGGTGATTTTAAGTTATTTTCATTTCCCTAAAATTGTAACCTATATGACAAAATATTTTAGTTTATATTTTAGTTTATATTTCAAAACAAGACATACAGTACACAAGACTCCAGTGAAAAGTCTCTGAGTCCTAATAAAGCACTCAACCTCAAAAAGGATGCATCAGATTTCTTTCGAATTCGTTGCTGCTTCTACTTGTGTGACCAAAAATGTACAGTCCCTCTGCCTCCCTGCTGACTACGAATGATGCTTCGCCTTCCTTCTGGGGCAGTTGCCCCCCCCCCCCCCCTCCTCTTACAGGGCAGAGAACTTGCCTGCTTTAAGCAAAAAGGAGTCGTCCCTCCATGTGCTATGTCTCTTCTCTCCAAAGTGGTTTTGCACTTTGAGAGTTGTGTGTTATGTCTGGGAAGCACCAAGAAGGCGCTTGAGTACAGCACTCACCAGCCCCTGCGTGTCACTTGCACATCACACACATATTTAGTGTTTGTTCTTGATTGCATTTCTGACCTGATATTCAATATATGTTCTTACTTTCGTTATAGTTAACTGGTGTTTGTTGTCATGTCAGTGTTTACCTTAGGTACATGTTCATGTTAAGTTCATGTTCAAGTTCATAGCACAGGTTATTGTTTCTCTAGCTTGCTTTGCATAATGCTTATTAATGAACAGTCTGCACTCTTGCCATTTGCCTCCAACTCTTGACAATATTCATGTCTTTGTATATGATGCTATGTTGTGTTATATAAATTATTTAAATGCCTGAATATGGTGTTGTATTGTGTAATTGTGCGTATGTTTGTATATGTGTGTTTTCAGAAGAGCAGAAAGACACAGCTGTAAAATACACACAGTGGGGTCCTTTGTGGCATATGTTCATGTGTTTTTTGTCAGTGTTTATATGACAGTTATTCTGCATGTGTGGACTGGCTGTAAACATTATTACTGGATGAATGATAGGACAAAGACACACCTGAGGCTGTCCGAGTGCAATCACACACACACACACACACACACACACACACACACACACACACACACACACACACACACCATCCCAGCTATGCTCCTATGAGTAAGCAGATTGTGTGAAAACACTTGCAAGTGAGTTTGTTTCAAATGACAGCAGCCTGAAAACCGAAAAAGAGTTGCTCAGTTGATCATAAATAGTCATGTCATTAAATGTAATAATATCAGTTAATATTAGTGAAATCAACTGCCATAACTTTTCATTATTAGCAGTAGACTAATATTTCTTTCAAATAGTAATTGCTGAGATTTTTTTCCAGTTATAAAATGGATTAAATCCCTAACAAGTTTACATTTTATCATTTGCTTCTGTTATATTTTCAGTCTTTGGTTTGTTTTACTGTATTATCTAAAATAGGATATAGGGCATCATTGGCTTTTTAAAAAGGCAAAATTACGAAAAATCTTACAGAATTCCCTGTCAGTTTTCCAAAAATGTATCCCAAAATATATTTTGTGGTGTCATGGTGGCTTGGTGGTTAGCAGTGTCGTCTTGTACCTCCAGGTTCCGTGTTCGATTCCCGCATCTGTGTGCATGGAGTTTGCATGTTCTCCTCTAAAAAGTTCACTTAGAGTTATCAGCCTCAGAAATCACCAATTAATAACACCTCAGATTAAAGCCGTTATGAAGGTTGTGTACAGTTCTCTCAGAAAGATGCGATGAGCATAAGTAGCAGATTCATCTCAATATTAACTGTTCAAAGGAGATTATTAAAGAAGGCTGTACGTCTGTGAATTACAATCCAAAGGGTGGCTTGGAGCCCACTGTAGTCATTACTATGAACACTCACTAAGCGGACGCCTGATTTTTGAAAATCAACAGATAGCTCATCGCATCTTTCTGAGGGAACTGTACACAACATTCAAGAACACCACTTGCACATTACAGGAACTTGGCCAGGAGTTAATGACAAATCCTCTGTACAGTCCTGACCTCTCTCCAAGCCATTTCCACATGTTTGGATCATTAAAGTAGTTCCTAGGAGTTTAGCGTTTCAGAGGTGAAGCAGGTACTTTATCCGCACTAGCGAAACTGAAATAAGTGCATTAGTATAGCTGGGGGCAGCACGGCGGTGTAGTGGTTAGCACTGACCCCTTGCACATCCAGGGTCTGGGTTCGATTCCCAGCCAGGTCAGATTCCCTTCACTGTGTCCATGGAGTTTGCGTGTTCTCCCCGTGTTCTCCCCCGTGGGTTTCCTTCGGGTACTCCGGTTTCCTCCCACAGTCCAAATACATGTAGGTTAGGTTAATTGCATTCCCAAAATGGCCATAAGTGTGTGTGTGAGTGTGTTCCCTGCATTGGATTGGCACCCAGTCCAGGTTGTACCCCGCTTTGTGGCCCAAGTCTCCTGGGATATGCTCCAGGCGCCTGTGACCCTGAATACAGGATTAAGCGATATAGATGATGAGTGAGGAGTATAACCGGGGATTATATAGAGAAATAAAGGTAGTTTTTACCCTCATAACTTTGTTCTGTTATTATACACAATCAAAAGTCCCGGTTTGAATTGAATGCCCCTTATTATTGTGTAATAGAAAAGGAAAAAATATAATGAACTTGAGTTTCAGCTGCAAAAACAGAAGCAAGTGAGTCAAAGTCTCATGAGAAATTGTGGCATATTTTCCAGGATGCTTAGTAAAACGTAAAAGGTAATTTCCTTACAAAAAAGGCACTAAGTCTAACTGAGACCACAAAATTTTATATAGAAGAAGATTGCCAAAATGATCAAATATTGACTTTCTTTAGTTTAGTACTGTTGAGTTAATATACGTTACTTTTGAAGGCATTTTTATTTTACAGCAATCATTTACACATGCCTAAGACTTATGCACATTACTATATGTATACATTTGTGAAACAAAGAATCTTATAGTGGGAATGTTATTCTTGTAAATATCTCACCAGACAAATTGGGAACAAACTTTTCATCTTTTGACAGCTTTATTCCTATACCCTTTTCATTCATTAAAACTCAAACGGCACAGATATGTGCCGGCAACACAGCATAGGTCAATGATGATTAATATATAGCATTACTTTTATAAAGGGTAAATTTTTACCACTATCAGAATATGGGAATGATGTCACAAACTTCTCAAAATTAGGATATTATTATGATACCAAAAACAACAATAAAAACATGTGATCATGTGAATCTGTGCTATTTATTTGCTTATGTGATCCGTTACCTATTTTTTATGTTAGGGTAGTTGGTTAAAATGAACTAAAATTTATTTCATTATATTGCCTATTTTGTTCTGAAGAAAGATATGTCACTCTATACTGCACCAGCCTAAGTCCTGTTTATTAAAAAAACAGCTAAACTAATAATGGCTAAAATTCTCTGAGCTTTAAGGGCTACAAAAAGTTTTTTTTGTGTGATAATTTGTTTGCTGTAATTTATCTTGATGGATATCAAATTGTATCCCTATGTACTAAAAGCATATAATTGATAGCACTGCAGTCCTGGTTGACTAATCACCACCGGACTGTAGTAATGTGCATTAATAATCTGTAGCAGGCCGTAAGTGTATTGATTGATATTGATTATTGGTTGTTATTCATCCGACAAACGAAAATCTCCACTAAGACGACACAACAACATGAACACGCATAAAGCGCCCAGAAAAACGATTAAGCTCCTTAAATAAATAACTAAATAAATAAACAAATAGAGGAGGAGGTTTAAGGAGGACAGTTCCGACACAAACGCGCGGGCACATACGAGCCGCTCCAGCCCGCCCAGTCTGTGTAACTGTTTAAAACGTCTCATTCTCACTGGAATAACCGGTTTGTATGCGTGCAGCATATCAAATCTCATAAAAGCTTAATTAGGAGGCGTAATGGGGCAGAATCCGAGCTATTACACACCAAGGACTGCTGAAGGGGTCAGGGTCACGACGTTCAGCGCCCGAGCTCACGCGTCAAAATTGCGCCAAAATCGATCTCGGGTCCGTTGCCTCTAAGCATCCTAACCACATGACACGCAAAACGTCCAAGTGTCCAAGCACGCGCCGGAAACGTGCTGAGGGAAAATCTGCACGACGCCGCTTGGAGAGTTTCTAACTGAATTTCGAATAAAAAATGAAATAAAAAAAATTGGAATTATCTCCCAGCTCACGAAGACTCATCATGCATACTTGTATGTTATTAGTAGCTTATGGTTTCAATATATATATTTAAACATTGTTTTTTTTTTTTAAAATATATATATTCTTAAAACCGTAATTCTGTGTGGCATAGCGCATTGGTCCATGATATACATTTAAGATGCGTTTAGAATGAAACAAAAACGTGTGCGTGCGTGCGTCCGTGCGCGCGCGCGACATCCATGGCAAGAGTACCCAGACAGGGAATGTTTTCTAAAGAAACATATGTGTTGGCTTGTTTGTTTATTTGTTTTCTTGTTTAATAACCTGAAAAGGGGGTTATTATAGTTCGTTTTGGCTGGATTATCCTTGCACCAGTAAGCTGCATGCATCTTTTTGTTTAATGAGAAAAATCTAATTAGTTTAGTGAACAAAAAAAAAAACAGCATGCTGTAATCACAAAAATAATGATGAAACTAAGTTATTCAACTAAGTCTTTACTAGCAAAAGGCGTACAACTGTGTAGGAAAAGAGTAGAATCTGAGCTTTTGTATATTATTATTATTATCATTATTCCTTTTCTTTTTAGACATTTTCAAAGACTTTGACACAGAGCGTGACACATGGGGATTGTGGACACGCGATTGTCCGGCACTGAGTGTGTGATGTACAGTACTGTATGTGCGGTAGCTCAGACTCTTTATGGGGGAAAGCTGCCCTGTACTGTCTTATCGGGGTGCCATGACATCTCTATAGCCTACCAGGTCTAGACTTCATCATAGCAATGGTTAGATCTAGACTTTGGATATAAAAGAAACCTTTACCTGTGACAGAGTAAATAATTCACACTTCACCCAGATAGTTGATGATTTAAAAAAAAAAAAAAACAATAAAGAAAAAGAAAAGCTGTGCAGACTTTACCTTGGACAGCATCGCAACGCGTTTTCATCTCAGCACTGTGCTCTAGTGCCTTTTGCAGTTTTTTTTTTTTTTTACTGCTTATCAATGAATGCCAAGCACATGGGTTCCACGCTTCTCTGTGCGTCTTTTGGTAATCATTTAGCCAAGGATAAAAACCGATCACGCTCCACGCACCTAATCACCCGTCAATACACACACGCGTGAGCGCGGACGCACAATGCGAGGTACGTGTATATAGAAGAGTGGACCTACATTCTCTCAGGCGCTCCTTGCGTGTTGTGTGTCCTCGATGCCGGTGCTCATTCGGTTCGCTCGGTCGCGCAGTTGCACGTCTGAGGACATGTTGCTCGCGTGGATGGTCTGTGGAAAGCCTGAGCGCGTCTATTCTGATTGCGCACGGGTATACGGAGAGACAGGCGAAGTAAGTGAGAGCATGTGGGGAGGGGTGGCTCGAACACACACACACACACACACACACACACGCACAGAGAGAGAGAGAGAGAGAGAGAAAGAGAGAGAGATCCTACATTCACGCTCAATCATACACTGATACAAATCTAGAGTGTCCCAAAAGTCTCCACACATAGTGGAAATAAACACTAATCACTCCATCCTGTGCATGATTCTCAATTCTTTGGACGCGCACACTAAGTCGCCTCTTCCACTCATGGTGTTATGCATGTAATTGCCCATTTATGTATGTCCCATTTATGCCTATATATGGAGATTTTTAGGTCTGCCTTAAAGTGTTACCAGTGATCAACTTTCAAAAAGGCACATGGTAGAAATAGCACACAGCTGCAGTCGATGACTTGAAGTGTAGCAGAAATTATACAAAGGTTTATGGACACCTGACCAGCACACACAGATGTGATTCTTTCCCAAACACACAGCAGTATTGGTAATGCAATATTTTCCTACACTCGACCCAAAAGGCCAAAATCCTGTTCCAGCTTGACAGTGATCCAATTGTAATAATTAGGTGTCCACATTTTTTTGGCCATACATTGTATTGTTTTATAGCATTCATTTCAGTACTGCTTGGAATTTGAATCATAAATCTGTAAAATCTCTCTCTCTCTCTCTCTCTCTCTCTCTCTCTCTCTCTCTCTCTCTTTCTGGATATTACTGCTCTTACTTTCATCATACTCAATAGTTTACAATTTCTCCACAAAACTGTTCTGTTGTTCTGTCTAGTTAACATCACTGTATGTTGCTGCACATGCTGCATCATTATTTGTTCTTCCATTTAATTATATATTTTACCTAAAATACTGATATATATTGGTAACAGCACATCCAAATTCATGAGATAGGACTTTTCTGCCGTGATAAAAACATTTTGATAATGGTAAAAACATTTCTGCCGTGAAAGACTGATGTAATAAATGTCCATGATGTCCTTAATTTATTGGAAATAATGTATGAAATGTGATCACATGTGGTCACTGGGGAGGTATTCAAAATGGCAGGTGAAAATGGCTATGTGTCTCCTGATCAGATCCCCTGAGACCAGGTGTGAACAGGACTATAAAAGGCAATGAGTTGAAAAGAGTTTCCAGTCTCAGCACCACAGACAGCGAACACCCAGCTGAGACACACACAGGCTGAGAGAGAAAATCAATAGTAGAGAAGAGCAGTGAGTTGATCACCCTCAGCTGTGAAACAGCTCTGTAAGTCTTTTGGTTCAGCATGTTTCAGCATGAAGGTGTTTCAGATTCTGATATATTTGTCTCTTCTTTAAAACTATTTATTACACAGGGGAGAGGTGTGCCCTCTGGCTTCATCAAAGCACAGAACACCACACCACAAGAAGGCCCTTGAGGGACGTGACCTAAAAGACAGAGAAAGGTATATTTTCCATCCAGAACAAGTACCCAAGGAGAATACATCTGGAGGATTCTACTGGCATATGTTTATTTATTTATTTTTTTTGGTTGGGGGTCTGGGGTTGCATCTACCTCTCGCAAATGTGCAACTTTCCCATAGCCCCCAAAACAGGAATTTCAGACTTTACTTGGATGTTTGACTGTGTTTGGTGGTGAGGACTGGTATTGGCTGATGACTGAATTGCAGCTGCATTGCTAATGTTCGTTCCTCTTTCAGAGTGCACACTGAGACCTACCCCCAGAGGGAGACAACAATCATTATTGATGTGAGAATAGCATGACCATAGACAAAATTAGTGAAGTACTAGGTGGAAATTCTGGAATATTAGGATCTATAATAACTAATATAAAGTTTTTATACTACATAATGACTGACATTTGGATAATATGGCACCATTTTCTAAGAATTTCATCACATTATGTGCTATAAGCAAATACTATACTTTACTACTTGGGCAGCAATGTATAAATGTGGTTTATTGTATAAATTTTACAATAATATGTATAATCTGTTACATACAGTACATGCAAGTTCAGGGTAACTGCTAAGGTTTTTAGATATATTTTTTTTAGATATATCTAATATAAATGGCAGAGAATTTTAAATACCATGTGAATCAAATGTTATTTATCTAGCTAAACTGTCTAGATCAACATCCCATATCTGTGAGAAAAACCTTGGTACAGGTAATAAATCTCTCTCTCTCTCTCTCTCTCTCTCTCTCTCTCTCTCTCTCTCTCTCCTCATTGCCAAAAGCAAAGCGAATCATAAGCAAGCATAGCAGGTGGGCAGCAATCAAGGGAATTTCTGCATCTTCAGTAGAATAAATAGCATATGTCTTCTGTAGTACTTTTCTAAGAAATATGAATTCATTAAAATAATTTGGAATCCATTTGAGATTTTTGGTTGCATCATCAGTTAATTGACATCCAATGTAGGATAGGTATTTTCAGGCATTGCTTTTTTGTAGATTGTCTGTTATTGGTAAGGCATTTAGATAAATGTATACTATCCACTCTAGGCACAGCACAATCTCTCTTATTCTTGGTGTGTGGTTTATATATAGATACAGTATATAGACAAAGACACAAAATCCCTGCTTGCCAGATGCTGAAATGATGGTGCCACTTCAGCAACCTTAGTGCTTTGGACTCGGAACAACCACATGGTTACAGGGCAGCAAAACACATCACTAGCTCTTCTGTGCTCCACCCTTCATGAGCTTCCTGGAGAGTATAAATGGAACAGTGGAGCAGTCAAGTGAGTAAAGTTGAGCAGCTGCTGTATCATATTAATTGCAAATTCATTTATGCTCTGCAGACTCAGACTGAACACCTACTTCCATTACATCTCTCACATACCATCTAACCACCAATATACCACCTTCTAACAAAGAAACAAAAGGACATTAATTTTGACCTGGGTCTGTGTTTTGTTCCCCCATTTGATAGGCATTTGCTTCACTCTGGAAGAGTGTAGGCATGAACACAGACTTTCAATCAGACATGTAGAAACACTGAACACTGACCCAGTTACTCCTGGCTTAATTTCTGCCACTTTGACTTAATTTCACAAGTCATAACGGTCATACTGTCCCTTAGCAAATGCATTACAACAGTTGTCACCTGTTGAGGTAGCAGAAAGGGATGGTAAATTTAGCAGATAAAGTACTGTAAGAAGAAGGTCCTGATGTGAAAAAGAGCTGGCTGGCAAGCTATTGACTCATTGGCACCTTCATCTCCTACCAAAAAGGTGGCTGTTTGATGGAATGCCTATCACAGCTCTGGTAAAAACAGATGTATTGTATAAGCATTGTGTCTCTTGCATGGCCCTCAGCCCTGACAACAGGCATTGGCCTATAGGGAGGATACATTTCTTCTGCATCCATGTGGCTATCTGAGAGGTTCCTTCCATTGAGGTTCGGTTGAGGAACCAAAAGGGCAAAGGGTTGTTATGCATAGTTATGACACCTACAGTATGACTCCCCTCTTAGGCAGGGAATGGTCTGGCTTATCCAACCTGCCACCCTGCAACCCACCTCTAGCTGACGGAGAAGGAGATCCTAGCCTTGGTCATCTATTGACATGACTCTTATGCCTAGCTCCTGATAAGGGAGAGGACAGTTTCTTTTTCAAAAGACAAAGGTGAGTCTTACCATCAGTGTAACCCTCTTATTTTCTGTGTCACTGCAGGCTGTCCAGGAAGGAAATTTCAGCCATGCGCTAAAAAGGACAAATGGTAAAACAATGCTGGTTCATTTTGGTGTAGGCAGGGACCAAGCAGAAAATCATTCTCTCCTGGTTTCCTCCTCCTAATCGAAAAGTCTACTTTGAACCCAGTACCAAGGCTAAGAGTGTGACTTCTGGTGACAGCCTGCACACCCTTTACATACATACAAAACCTTTACTGGTCTTTCCATAGTTACTGATGATCAGAAAAGTGGAGGATCTTAGCCAGACACCATAACAGCAGCTTGGGCATTGTGGATCAGTATAGTAATGTGTTTTTCTCCAATCCCAGCCTCAAACACCTGCTATACCATGATATTGGCCTGGTATAGAGAAGGAGTTGGTTGAAATAATACAAACTGCACCACTGAAGAATCGGTTCCAAGTTCAACCCAGTCATCACAGTACCCAAGCCGGACAGAAGCTTAAGGCTTTGCAAAGGCTTTTGCAACTTAAGTCAGACCTCAGATTTTGACAGCTATCTGCTTCTCAGGAATGATGATCTTATTACCTGCCTGGGGAAAGCCTGTGTTATTTCAATCCTCAGTCTAATGAAGGAATATTGGCAGGTCGCCCTGAAAGAAGAGAACTGCCACTCGCTAGATATTTTCTCTTTGTCAGACGATTCACTGTAACCACTAGAGATGGTTGTGCTTGAAAATCTCAGACTCAGACCAGCCCATCTGGCACCAACAACCATGTCACATTCAAAGTCACTTAAATCTACTTTCTCCCCCATTCTGATGCTCGGTTTGAACTTCAGAAGACCATTAGCCTACATGCCTAAAGGCATTGAGTTGCCTTTAGCAACAGAATGTCCTGGCCAGTTGATGAAAGAAAAAGATTTCTTATGTTCCTGGAATTCCTAAAATTTCTTCTGGGATCAATAAAGTGTCTGTCTGTGTGCCTACCTACCTGCCTAGACATGACCAACTGAAGCAACCCCAGATCATAACACTGCTTCCAGAGGTTTGTACAGTGGCCACTATGCATGATGGGTGAATCGCTTCATGCACTCTTCTTACCCTCAGAAATCCAGTCTTTATACTGCCTAGCAAGTAGTATTTTTTCTGATTAGTCTCACTGACATTTTTTTTATGGTCACACAGTATTTATTTATTTTTTTTGGTCTCACGCACTTTCATGATTAAAAATAAGAAGGTTGTCTGGGGTATCTGCCACCAAGATTATAGCAGCAGATTCTTTAAGTCCTGGAGTCAGGGCTTCCATGGATCAGACTTGTTTGTCCAGCACACCCTATAAACACTCGATTGAATTAAGATCTGGGGAATTGGTGTGGCAAGGCACAATATCCTGCTAAAAAAAGGCCACTGACATAAGGGAATACTGTTTCCCTAAAGGGGTGTATTGGGTCTGCAACAATGTTTAGGTAGGTGGGACATGTCAAAGAAAAATGAATGCCAGGTCAAAAGTTTTCCCTGCAGAACGTTGCCCTTCACACTAACTCTGTCATCCCGCCTTGTTCCCATAGTGAACATTTATTCGGTCGTTCACATAATATAAATACATAATTTTCTCTGAACCAGTCGCCTAGGCCCACACTTTGGCCCTGGTCAAAATGCTAATTAAAAGCATAACTAGTCACCAAGTGAGTGCCATATACTGTAGCAGACAAAACTGAAAGATGCAGGCCAGGGGTTCTCCGGCACGACATGTGCATTATAAAACATCCTTGGGTTTTGTGATATAACAGCATGCATTAGGTCTGAGAGCATTTTATGATCATATTGGAGAAGCCATTTTAGCAACAAATATATAATGTTCATATCATTCAATTTGGTTCACTCTTTAAAGGTATTGCTAGTTTTTACTGTTTTTTTTTACAACAAAACCAAAGCACCAACATCTGGAATAGTTCCAACCTACCCACATACCTGTTTTGGTAAATTAAATGTTGAAGCTTTTTTTTAAATTATTATCAAGAAAAAAAAGAAAAGATTTTTTAAATTCAGATCTGTACATGTAAAAGAATTCACCAAATAGTACAGTAAAGTCCTGGATAAAATCAAATCACATTCACCCAAGCTCAGGATCAAACTCTGTTTATTGGAAGTAGCAACCCACTGCACTATCATGTTACACATGATCTAATCAAGTTAATTTAATAGTATATTTATTTATTTTTTATTAGAGACAAGAACATCTTTGCAGTATTTTATAACATAATTAGCTCATGTTAATACTACATGATTCAATCCCACTAATTCAATGCAAACTAGAAATAATTAATTTGTTTAAATTTAATTAGTATACACAATGCAATCATGTTTTGGTAAGAACCTTACCATCTTTAATGTACACTAGATATAATTTGTTGTCTTTATTCTGACAAGTCACATATAACCCTTATTTCAGTGTACAGGAAAAATAAGATGTAAGCTATGCATCTTTGAAAATCACTGTTCATGGAATAATCTCCATGTAACTTCCATCCCAGAGGAAGCTATATGTACTTGCCCATCCCACATTTCCCTGCTTTTTTCACTGATGTCTTTGAGGTCACAGGATGGTGATTCTGAAACCAACATTGGGTGCGATTCCAAGGCCTATGCTGGTGTAATTTTCTTGTTTCTGTGAAAAGGAGAGGAGGGTCAGCTTTTCAACAAAGGCTTTATGATATACATTTTAGTGACATTTTTGCTGATCTTCAAAGACAGATGGATGAAGTAAAATCGTTGTTTTTGAGTTTTAAAGTCTTGTTTTCTTGAAACTGGCCTCACATTTTGAGTGCAATACCATGCGCTATGCAATGAAGCTGTTGCCTTGGCCACACCTGGGGAATTTGGAGCAACATCTCACCAAAAGATGTGAAAGTAGTTTTGAATTCCTTTAGCCGAAAGGCAGGGAGAATAAACCAAGGATGTGGTGGACATTCACAGAATTCTTTGAAGTTTCTCTTCATGTCTACATATGATCTTGTGTAAGTTAATTGTAAAAAGTATGTATTTAAGTACTGTGAAGGTGATGTCTTGACTAGACTAATTATAAGATTTCCAAACAGCAACACATTTACCATATTATTAATTCATGAAAAAAATCTTATTTAGGCAGAATCTCCCAGAATTCTAGACTCTTGCTAGATCTTACTGCCCTACCTTTCATTGATAATGCAACCAGATGCAACTTTGTGATGCTCATATGGATGACACATGGAATAGCTGGCAAACTTGTTGGCCTCCCTCGGGCCTGGTTCTACACACAAATGCTTTTGGGTAAATAATTTTAATTAGCAAATGTATAAAGCATTATTTGTGGACAAATAACATGCTCATAATTTATATAAATAATTTCTTACCAACTATATTAGAACTTTCATTTTAATTCAGTTTATTCACTATTATTTAATGTTAGTTCAGTTTAATGAAATGGCACATTCATCCCAGCAAGTTTTTTGTTTCTGTACAACTTGTAATCAGGTGGAAATAGTTTCCTGTCATGCATCATTTCATGGTATGTTTTTCACAGCCTGTATATCATTTGTTTTTTTCTGTCATGCTGGTTGCAGTGCATTAACTATTGGCGCAGTTCTGATTTCTCTTTTAGTGTGAGTTTCTCTTTCAGTGGACTTCAACCCTAAAGTCAATTCTCAAACCTCATAAATGAGTCATTTTTGCCTCTCTCTCTTTCCCTCTCTACTTCTCTGCATATCTACTTGTCTTTTTATTATCTTTTATCTAACTCTTAGTGTCAATCAAATGCAACCTTGGCTTCATGCATCAATAAATTGGGGTAAGGATTACAAACTTTTCTTATTTTTAACGGGAAGCTGTCAATACTTATCCACAGAATGAGATAACAGAGAGTGAATCGAATATATATGCCTTGTGTAGCAGCTGTCATTCATAAGTGCAGTGCTATTCAATCTTTCCATTCAGTTCAGTTGATTCATTCCACATTCGCTCTTTTGATGGACTCTAAAAGTGATGTGCCTATAATCAAATTGAAACCTATGAAACATCATTGCTGATATCGGCTCTTTAAAGGCCAGGTAAACTGACCATGATTTTGAATAGAGAGATTTTCACATCAAGACACAAACCCACCTGCCCTGAACATGTACGAACATGGTTTCCAAGCGGTGTGCCAGGAATTGCTTTTGCCCTAGACTAGATTTATGACAAAGTACTTTCCTTGTCATTTTTTTATCAAGACTATATTAATTTTCATGTACAGAAGAGGAAAATGTGTTCTACATTCATCTGTCATCTTTATCGTACTGACACATAACCAGGAGTCATTAATGCCGTTCTTATGCTTTAATGCTGATTCAGGAAACCATCTTAGAATCCTTTAACTTGCTTTCACTCTGTGATTCAAATGGTCCATGAAAGACAGACAGCACTAGTTTTGAGTTTAAAATGAACATTTCTTGTGTCATCTTAGAATTTTTTCGTAGATTGCTGCTGCACTTTGGAGCACCATGTTCTCTACAAACTCAAAGAAAGACAGGCATCGAGCAGAGAGTTAAATTACCTAGAGAGAACACATTTTAGCATTTGTCTGTTATACAGCTTATCCCATAGTGGTGTTATCAGTATGACATCTATGTGTATATTAGACAGTCAGCAATGTACATATTATTTTAAAAAATGCGCTATATTTTTTATTACAACAGCTACAAACCTGCACTAATAGTCATAGTTAATGGATACTGTTTTACAGACCTTTGTTTACAATGAGAGTCAGAACAAAGGATACCTAGAAGTGTGCACCAAAGCCGAATGAATAAACAATAGGAATTTTTTTTTGATTGAATATCGAATAAATTGAGTAAATTAAGGCTTTTACCAAGAGACTTTGAAAATGATTCAATGAAAAATGATGAGCTCTGTGGCTGCGTCTGGGTTACAAGTTTAGTTAGATATAAGTCTACAAATTTTAATAGAATGTCCAACATTTATAGCAAGTTATATTACAGAACTATTGTACTATTGCTCATTTCACAAATGCAGACAATTCCTGTTTTGGTAATAGCACAGGCTCTTCACAAAAGGACATGATCATGTGACCAACATGCTCTCAATGTATTTGACCTCTGTGGCATTAAGATACTCCCCTGTCCTGGACTGAACTGCTTAACAATTGAGTCCTATATATTCATAAAGCAGCGACACTTGTTGTCATGGGAAGAACTTCTAGCATTCACCTGTCACCAATGTGTGGTTTTTGGACTAGAGGCTTCAGACAGACTATGTCTGCTTCTCCTGCCGGTGCACCATTGCTTTTAGGCTTGAAGACAGGGGAAGGGCAATTTTGCTGTTGATTTGGTTAAGGTGGACCTGCGGGTGCAATGAGTAAACCCACACACTTCACCCGGATCCCATCTGCTTTGGTTCAAGAAGACTAAAGACTGGCAGTGTCTAAAGCTGCAACAGGCTGCCGGAGACTTAGTCTTTTAGATTCTGCCTTTCAGCCAGCCCATCTGCCTGTTGGCTCAAACTTAGTCTGGATCCTCCACTGAGATCTATCTGCCTTGTGTGACGCTATCAGGAATACAAGAGTCTGGATGGCATAGCTCTTGGCTTTACAGGACCACACAAGCCCCAGCTGAATAAGCTTGATAGTAGTCTTAGTCACTGACCTATTTTACTTTGATTTAATAGAGAATAGAAGGCATTTCTGTAAGTCGCTGTGGATAAAGGGATCTGCTAAATGCTGCATATGCTGCATACACATGATTCTAGTGAATACATATGTACGTATCACCATTTTGTATTGCACACCAATGAATACTGTCTTGATAACATATATTCATTTAAGGGTTCTGATGTAACATCCATGAGTGTTGTAATGGTTTCTATCACTATTTTATATTTGCAATAGATAGATAGATAGAAAGACAGATAGATAGATAGTCTATTGTGGAATATAAGAGCTAGTCATCAATATTATCGGTATAGCAGAAAGACACACTGTTGGAAGCCTGCCTCTGTGAGTTGTTTACTTAACATGCATGGTGTTAAACACAGCTTTAGGCATGCATCTGTTCTGTAGCCTCTATGAATAATGCACATGCTTGCTGTCAAAAGCATTGTCACAGCTGATTTATGCCCCTCTAAGGGATTTGGCAAATTACAAAGTACCTACAGCCTGATGTTAAGAGTATTTCAACCTTACAGTGGATTTATGAGCAAGTTATTATAATTTTTTGGTACTTTTAGGTCTGGCAGAAAAAAAAAGTCAACATCAATCACCCGTATCTAGATGCATACAGTATGAATGGCCAATAATCTTTTCAGGGGTCTGATCCGGTAATCCAATAAAAAACAGTTTTAGATAGTGTAGTTGAAGTTCTATAAATTACATTGTGGTTGATTTTAGAATAGATTGCAGTTTGAAAATTTTACTGGTGTTCATGGGTTCAACTGTTGTTTTGGCAGCATCATATGTGATCTGCTCAATAAACACACCTGTGCCTTCAGGTGTTTTGTGTGTACAACAGTTGAGTGTGTGTGCAAAATATATTGCAGTGCTCTTCCTGCTCAAAGTGATTTTACAAAGCTTTATTAATGTTTTCAGCAAAATGGAAGTCACAGACATACACTCAGGTCCAAACTCATTCTTAATTCAAACTTTGTGTTTGGGATCATGTTATGTATTAGGGAATGTTGCCAATTATAACATAGAGTTCTCTTGATTTATCATGTATGAGCAACCTGCCTTTTTCTCTGCCCCTTCCACCTTTTCAGATATCACTGTGTAGCCTTTTGGTGCTTGTACAGTATGTTGTGGTGCATGAGTGTTGTATTGTACTGCACTAAATGGGAGAATTAATTGAGTTCCTGTCACAGAATAATGTTCCCATTCTCACTGAAACTCTGGAACAAACAAACAGGATTTCCCACAAATTTTGGTAAAGTGTCATGTTACACAAACAAATACAAAGGGGCAAGGGAAGTGCAGTTCAAGTCATTGGACTACTGATAGGATGGCACCAAGTTTGGACCCCAACACCTCTAAGATACAACTGATAAGGCACTAAATCGTTAAATGCTTATATGACTAATGAGACCAGTGGTGCTGGACCAAGGCCAGGAAGATCATGAAGGACCTCAGGCCCCCCAGCAATGGACTGTTCTCTCTGTTGAGGTCAGGAAAGTGATTCCACTCCCTGAAGGCCAACACAGAGAGACTGAGGAGGAGCTTCTTCCCGCAGGCGATACGGTCTCTTAATCAGTACATCACACAGTACTGATCACTCACTCTGGACATTCAGGACATTCGCCACACTAGTGGTCACTACACACCTGCTCACTCATGGACATTATGCACATAAGACACTTTAAATATGCACACAAGCCACTTTAACACGACACTTTACTGCATATTTGCACACCCCTGGACATTCCGTTCTTTTATGTTCATTCCTATATTTTCTATTGTACAGTTAGGTTTTTCTCATTTTCTTATAATTTCCTTATATCTTCCTTTAGTGTATATTTTGTATCATACAGATATTTTATATTTTATTTTATTCTTTCTTAGTTAAATTTACTTATATATATTTCTCAAATTTACTTTTGTTTTAATATTTATTTCCTATATAGTTATTCTTTCTTATTTTTTCTTAGATAAGTAACTTGTTCTAAGGTCAGCGCAGTTGCTTAAGCATTTCACTGCATATCGTACTGTGTATGACTGTGTATGTGACAAATAAAATTTGAATTTGATTTGAATTTGAAACATAAGTCACTCTGGGTAGGGTTGTAGCCACCCGCATAAATTTATATAAATTGGACTGTCTGTTCTTTTCTAATCCTCTCTTTTGCTTTATTGTCTGATTGTAATGGTCTCTTTTTTTACATTTTGGTATTTTGCCACTTTACATTGCCTTTGGATTTAGTCTGTTTGTGCATCTTCTTACCTTTTGCACATTTGTATAAATTTGGATATCTGCCATGGTGTATGTTTTTTTTTGGCATGTTTTTCTTTTTTTTTTTTTCTTTTTTTCTTCTTTAAATAAACCATCAATTTACATAAAACTAGCCTGTGATTATATCACATATTATATATACTGTATATGTTATGAGGGCGCGCTTACAGTATGTATGGCGCCACTAAGTATATTATTAAGTGTGGGAGCCCCAACGCAGGACTTAGAGCGGAGCATTGGGACGTGGGGTGTTTATTTTTTGCCCAAGGATGATTGTAAGGTATGATGCAGGTAAGGGTGCTTATACACCGCTCTTATTAACCTTCTTCGGTTCAGAAAGGGGTATGTGTTACTATGAAGGGAGGTGCACTTATGTCTGCCCATGCCACCTCACTTCCGATTGTTCTCCCATCTTTTTAGGTCTCTCTTTTTATTTTCACTTTTTTTCTCTTTTCTTTCTCTTTTCACTTTTCTTTCTTTTTTTTTTTCACTTTTCTCTTTCTTTTCCCCTATACCAGACCAACGCTCTAATACCTGGTGCTATCTAATGTTCGCACATAGTGTGCTGGTTTCTGGGGGTTTAAATAACCTGCCGGACAGGTGTAGCGTGTCTCCCCTGATTGGCAACATGGTGGGGTTGTCTAGCAACCATGGCCATCCGCTGCTCTGCCTGTCTATAAATTTGCAGATTTGCCCTTCGCGCGAGTGGCCGTGTTACAATATATATACCAAATATATCTATATATACACCATGAACAAGGGAGGAATGAAAAGCTATGTGAAAAATTTATATATAAATCTACAACATTTTTTTACAAAAGCAAAAAAAAAAAAAAAAGATTTAAAAAACAACAACAGATTTATTTATTAAAAAAGTAAAACTGCATTTATTCTAGACAGGGCTTCCTACCTCCAACCTTAACAATGATCCTAATTGGAAAGTAATTTGCAAAGAACTAATGAGAGGAGAGAAAGGCACTTTGAATACAAGCTGAAAATATACAAGTTCAGTCAAACTTGCATAGGTAAAGTTTTAGGCTACAGTACTTGGAAACATGCTATTTTACAACATGACAACTTGAGCAAGAAGACAAGACTGAAATTTGACAGGGGAGATCGTTACACTGCTCCCGCAGACATGCCAACTGGCTAATCACCTGTCAGCCAGTGGTACAATATAGTGTATGTAACATAATATTTTCCATGGTGGTAAAACCTGATCCTCAATCAGATGTCTCATTCTGAGAAATGTGGGTTTTACATATTGTAAATGTTATATTTTAATAGAGTTAAGTGACAGTTAAAGGATATTTATTCTGATTAGACCATTGTTATACAATAGCTGTTTACAATGCTTCATTCTGTTTGGACAGAAGTTCTCTTTAAATGTGTAAGTTCATGTTCTCATTCATCAACTATAAAATTAATACCACTATCATTCAATTAATACTAACACTGATTATCAATTATATACCAGTAAACTAGTGACAGGATCATGGGTACCCAAGGCTCACCCATTACTGTGGGGACCAAAGGCCAGCCTATCTGATCTGAGCCCATGGAAAAGCACAAATCAGCGAAAATGCTGGCCACATTTGAAAGGTATTAGAACACCTAGCGCACTGTAGCCTGCTGTTTACGGCGCTCAGCAGGTAAAGAGCCCAAGACTCCTTACTCCCCAGATCCCAATCCAAATGAACATTCATGGGATGTGCTGGACAAACTATTTCAACCCACAGATACCACACCCCATGGCACCCAAAGGATCCACTTTCAAAATTCTGGTACCAGACACCACAGCACACCCCCAGAGGGAGTCATGTCCTAAAGGGCCATAGCTGCCCTGGTGGCATAAGGGGAAACCTACACAATATTGAGCTTAATGTTTTCTGTAAAGATGTGGTTGATTGGTGGGATTGGTGGGGAATTGTCAGATGCTTTATGTAGTATAAGTCTAATTAAAGTGTAATTTAACAAAGAAAAATGTTTAATTATTGATATGGTTGATATGGTTTTTGTATTATTTAATATTTATAGACTGAGTGCTTTGAAACACTCTGCAACACTTCAAGTCCTCAAGGCAGAGAAGTTTGTAATTTGTGGTTTCTGGGCAACATGACAAGCAGTCTGTCATCTTATTAACTTCAGGACAGAGGAAAAGAAAGGCTGGTGAGTGAACTGTTGCTTACTGTTGCTGTAAGATAAGAAAAAGACAAATTATGTCATTCATTAACATTAAATGTGACTATACAATAATTGGCAAGTTTCTGTGTAATGGGAATAAGAGCACTGCGTCATTGATTATATTCCTATAATATTATGCTGCATCATAGCTTATTCCTCTCCTGTTGAGCGATTCAGACTGGTAATCTATCTGATACTACATAGTGCATTCAGGGAGAGTATTGGACTGTAATACTGGACTGAAATTTTTGAAAAATTATGCTATTAAATTTAACTTATCTTCAGATTTTGTTATTTGATGTATGTGATGAACAATTAAGCATTTTCAAAGGAAAGTCACAGATGGCAAAAAACATTTATAACATTTAATCTCCTTTTAATTGCCAATTGTAAGGGTTATTATATTGACTTGTAAGATGGAGAAAGATCTTTAAATGGCTACATCCTTCATCAGAACAAAAATAGGACTGCTCTTCATAGAAACACAGATTTGCATACACAGACACACATATTCCAAAGAATGTTACTACCTGCAAAATAAAATCGAATAGAAAACATGCAATTATGCACACTAC
The DNA here is from genome assembly GCA_011419295.1 of Clarias macrocephalus. NCBI lineage: Eukaryota > Metazoa > Chordata > Actinopteri > Siluriformes > Clariidae > Clarias > Clarias macrocephalus. The sequence goes on from JAAGKR010001912.1 coordinate 62,594, forward strand.
CTGCCTTTACCACCTTTACTGGTTGAAAAAGAGATGCAGAAAAGGACATAGAGTAGGTGAAAAGTATGTAAAAGTGTGTGTGTGGGTTTGGTGTTGTTGGAGAGTGAACGGTTTCCTTTTGTCTCAGACTTCAATAAGGAATAGCAATGGATAGTGCCAAACAGAGCAAGACAGGCATAAGGAAATTGAAAATTATTCTTGCTGCATATTGGAGGTGTGAGTATAGTGGGGAGATGGCCTCAGCTTAGAAGAGCTCAGATCTCAGCAAGAGCCAGTCACAGCATGGGTTATATATTGTGTGTGTGTGTGTGTGTGTGTGTGTGTGTGTGTGTGTGTGTGTGTGTGTGTGTGTGTGCACTCACTTTCCAAAGGCTCACTGAAATTCTGCTATGCTTCACTGCCATCTATTCTCCACTAAGCCTATCAACTCAAGTATCAAAAATAGAAAGCTAGTGAATGGTTTCTTTTTTACATGCAACTTCCTGCATGTTAAGTTATAACACTAAAAGGATGAAGCAAGCGATTTGAATTTGGAACATGCAACTATGATTAACCAAGCTCATGTAAAAATCTGGCAAAAAACTAATTATTTTAAATGTTACCTCCTGTAACTTAAGAATTACTAGTTAATTTCAGTGTTAGTGAGAGATCATTGATTGAACTTAAGCAGTAAATATTGAGTCTTATATCTCCCCTGTAGAACTATTAGCTATATATGGTAGCTATATATCTCTTTTATACTAACTACTTCTTATGTACTGACTATACTGGCATTAATTCCCAATAATAAGGCCATAACTTCCTACTGGACATCTCCCTTCTAATACACTATATGGCCAACGATACCCCCCACAGAATGCGCTTGGTGAACATCCACATTTAACCCCCCTTTTGCTGTTATTACAGCCTCTACCCTCTAGGTAAGACCTTCCACTAGAGTTTTTGGGGAAGGTAAAAATATGCATATGATGGTCAGATTTCAAAAAACCTTTAACCATACAGTATAGTGTAAGGCTTCTCAAAGTCTGGACTTAGTCAGGACCCAGCCCATGTCTCAAATTAGACATAAGATAATTTGCAATAATGTAATAAAGTGTATGCTTTAAAATAAAAAATATGATATACATATTAATAAATTTTGGTTTTATAGTCCAATCTGGAGATTGTTACGGCAGTCCTGGCCTCTGACTACCTTGCGGAAAGCCTGCGTTCAATTCCCACCCAAAGCCCAAACCCCAACCACTGGATGCTGTGCGGATTCCAAGCCCGGATAAAATGGGATAGTTTTGTCAGGAAGGGGAGCTGGCATAAAACTAACAACATTACAGTGTATTGTGTTATTCTTTAAGGTCAGTTTGTTTGTTTTTTTGTTTGTTTATCGGTTTATGCAGGCATCAAAATAAATGCATTTAGTTTGTTTCGGCACAAAAATCACACAATGAATATTTTTCTCTTGTAGTTATAATTTGTTCTAAAACATTGGTCCGACAGCGACATTGTATCCAAGGCCAAAACCGGTCACAATAGGGCAGCATTAATGATAAAGATTTTACCAATTATGGCATATGTGTGTGTGTGAAAGAGAGAGAGAGAGAGAGAGAGAGAGAGAGAAAGAGAGAGAGAAAGAGAGAGGTGTCACTATACTGAAACACTGAAAAAACTAAAAGAAGGACAACCGTGTTTTAATTACACTATAATTACTGTTACAAAGTTAAAGCTTAAAAAGCATTTTGGCAAATATATTTTAGCACAAATATTCCCCCAAACTTATCTTAATGTGAAGAGTTGTTGTTCAAGGCTTCTCTAACACATCAAACTCATCAAACTGCTGGCAGCAATACAGAGAAATTCCCGCCTAAATGTTTCGAATGGAGGCTCAACCTTCTAACCAATCAGAGAAAGCCAGGGTCAGCTGTCAATCAATATGTGAACATGCTTCAATTCCTCTGCTCTTGTGAGACTTAAGACATCACTATGGCTTTGGTTCTACTGCTCTTGTGAGGCTTCAGACAACTGCTATGACTTCAGCTCCTTTTCTCTTATAAGGCTTCAGATGTATCTATGGCTTCAATTCTGTTTTTTTTTTTTTTCTCAGGCTTTAGACATGTGCTATAGGTTACATTTTGCTATGGCTGTCTCATTTCGCTGTGGCTGTAGGGCAAGAAAAAAAATGGACTTTGAAGAAAAGTAAGAAAACCCAATACATTTAATTAAAATCAAGAATGTACAGTATAATGCTGCTCCTTTCAGCAGATGGTGAGAGTTGAGGGAGAAGAGAAATTTCCGAACAGATGCTGATGCTTGGCATTATTCCTGCTAGACTGCTTGGCTGCAGCTGTCGAATAGAATAGCTGTGTCCATTTTCTGACTGATGGATTATGGTATTTTAAAGCCCAACAGTTGAATTAGTTTTAGTGTCCACTAACTTTGTGATTTACCTCAGGCATGGCAGCCTCCATGGATCAGGAAGTTTTCCTTGGTAAACCTTTAAGGTGGGACCATTCTACATATACTTCAAAGCTTGACTAATTCTAAGCTTTTTCTGATGGCTGACAAGTAAACTATAAAACTTCAATTTAAAGACATATCTGCACCTGCACCTATGTCTCTTCCATATCTTGACACAATGTGATATCAAAAAGCGGATGCAGCTGACTTTTGGAGAATCCTTTGGGCTTAGCAAGAGGATATGTAGGAGATCTACTGGCAGCTGTGGGAAGGCCAACAGAGTGGTGGAGGACATCTGCACTGATGTCAACTAAATGATGTCAGGCATTCCTCTAATAAAATGAAAACATTTTTAATTTGTAAAAAACAAAATAATTTTTCGTGTGTCCACCAAAGCAAGTCAGTGATTTGACAGTCCTCCTCAGAGGCCAAGAAGGTAGCCTTTTTCCTAAGCCAGTGTTGGAAGCCAAAGAAACGTGCTCCTTAGCCAGGCTCTCGCCTGGGGTCAACAGTGTAGCCTCTGGCAGATCTCTGAGGCAGAGAATAAGAAGGAGATTTCCAGAGTCCAGGCCATTCCAGCCACTGACTTTCTTAAGGGGATTTTTACCCAGAAACCTTATCCACCGAAGAAGATCACTCTGCCTCCAAGACCTCATGAGAATGTCACCGAGCCTCCTTGTTCTCCTAAGAACATCAACATGCCATCAACTACTAGGAACATCATCCTGTTTTCTCATACTTTCGAAGAATGTCAACCAGCTTCCCTGTACTTCCAAACATGGCACCCCACTTCCATACCCTTTTAAGAATTTTAACACCCCCCACACACATTGACAAGAAGCAAATTGAACTAAAGCAAAAGTTGTGGTATGTAACAGTGTTATTCAGAAAGATATTGTAACAGTACATCCCTTAATTTTTACACTATTATAAATTAATGACAAACAACAATTTTCAATTATTTTTAAAAGTCGATTTCATCCATTATTTTTAACAGTTATGACGAATAATAATGGATGAAACCTGCAAATTGCACAAAGACTGTTTTTATATCTTTGTTGCTAATTAAAAGGACCTCATTACCTTATTACCACAGTATTGGACTATGTCATGTTGTTTGTCATGTTGTTGCTCTTGTTTGCACATTCGCACAGGCACTTTATGTTGTCTTTTTTGTATAGTACTTAGTTTTTTTTGTGAATTTATAGTGTTAATCTTTTTTCTGAGCTAATCAGCTAATTAGGAGTCTTAATTAGCTAGTTAGCTTATGTTAATTTATGTTGTTAATTTACGTTGTATGTATATAGCACCTTGGTTCAGGAGGAATGCTGTTTCATTTCACTGTGTACTGAACTGTATATGGTTGAACTGTATATGAAAAGGCTACCTGACTCGACTTGACACATTGTAAGTCTCAATGATAGCCCTCTCTGATGCATTCTCTCATTTTAGCTAAGGAATACGCCACAGAGCTGAGACATGGTGCAGTAGTATTACACTGAGCCCAGTGACATCCACAGTGGCCAGAGTTGTGCAGAATAGTGTATTCCCTGCTATGAGTTCCAATTCAGCTTCCAGTCCAGTTGGCTAGGAAATGTCTGCCAGATACAGCACATAAGAGACTTTGGTTCCTTTCTCAGCTCAAAATCATGAACTAATTCAGATTTGTTTTCTACTGCAAATTTAGTGCGAGGGACTTCTAAACCAAAGTTGAAAATGCAAAGGCCTGAGTATGCATAGATTGTGCTCATTCTATCATTTTTAATACAAAAATTTGTCTGCATTTCTCTCTGAGCAAAATGAAATAAGATGAAAGAGTAGTGGAAGAGATTAAAAGAAGATGCATGTAAAAGGTATGTAAATGCTCTTTGAAGCAAAATAGAGATGAAATGCAAATCATACACAGTCGAGGGTTTTTTCTTCTTCTCTCTGGCTTATGGTCATCATCAACTTTGTATAATCCTGTTGCTATCACTATATTCTAATATAATAAACTCTAATGTTACTCTTCTTGTTGTTTGTGTGTAGGTTGACTACTTTCTGTCCAATAAAAATTTTGAGATTTTTAGAGTGCATGTTAAATAACGTTGTCTCAGTTATTCATTGCACTCCCTCCTGACTGGCTTATTAAAAAACCCTGAGTGAACAGTAAGAAGTCTTAGTGTTCAATATACAGTGCTCAACCACAAGAGCTCTCAGTTCAATATCTATCAGCTCTTATATCTAGCTAACAGCCTACAGCAGCCCAGTCTTTACATTGGCCTTGGCTTTAAAAAGCAGTCTCAGTCGGATGGTCTAACTATTTTTTTTCACTGTTGTTTCTTTCTTTTTTGTAGTACTGTTTTTTTTTTTATTCTACACACTCATCCACCCAAAGACTTGAGTGTGTCTGAAGAAATGTTGAAATCAATATGTGCCTATTGGTGAAAGGCTTTTCTTGCCTTTTACTGTCCTAAGCTTTGAACTGTAGTCTCAGCTATTGTGTGTGTGTGTGTGTGTGTGTGTGTGTGTGTGTGTGTGTGTGTGTGTGTGTGTGTGTGTGTGTGTGTGTGTTTGTTTGTTTGTGTATATGTGTGTGTGGGAAGACATTTCTCTGTAGAAATGTAGAACCCATGGGGTTTAAAGCACACTGAGACTCCAAAAGTGGAGAAATAAGTGTAGGTGAGGAAATTGTGAGTCAGTTATCCAAAATAAGGCTCTTTTCTGTTTGCCTCTCTCATAACACCCTTAAAACAGTATCTGTGTAGGACCAAGCATAATGTGTGTGTGTGTGTGTGTGTGTGTGTGTGTGTGTGTGTGTGTGTGTGAAGCATGTAAAGGTGACCAACCTTCATATGTACAGTACCACATTCACTTTGCATGTCATGTCTTAATCTCCAATTTACCAGCAGATTTCCCTGATGGCAAACTTTACCTCTGTCCAAACACACGCACACACACACACACACACACACACACACACGCACACACACACACACACACACACACACACACACACACACACACACACACACACACACACACACACACACACACACACACACACACACACACACACACACACACACTTATTCATGCAATAATCTAATTAGCAATTGTAGTAGTAAAAATTATGTCACACCTTGAAGTGGATGCTCTACAATCGTAGAAGACTATGTGGGGTTCCACTTCAGTTAGACAAGAAGAGGGAGATGCAGATGCAATGGGCAATAGCCCTAGTCAAACTAAGCAGCTGAAAGTTGAAAAATGTACCTTGGCCTGATGAATCTCATTTATTTTAGACACAGATGGTAGAGAGAGATTTTGATGCTGACATTTTGAAACCATGGAGCTAACCTACTTTGTGTAACAGTTTAGGCTGGTGGATGTGGCATAATGGAATAATTAAATATATTATTGCCTGTCTAAACTAATCATTTGAGAGTATTGTTAGTGACCATGTACATAACTTCATGGCAAAAATTTAAAACAAAAACTAAAGTAAAACAAAAAGGCTTGAAATATTTCACTGTATATGTAATGTATCTACAATATATTAGCTTATATACTGTTGCCTAGCCTAGTTAGATAATTTGTTTCTGTTAATTTATGTTACATGCATGAAACACCGTTTCGTTTCACTGTGTACTGAACTGTATTTGGTTAAAACGACAATAAAAGCTTACTTTATTTGACTTGACTTGGAATGTAGAAAGTTTCACCAAACACTGGATAGAGAAGCTGCATTACAGGCATAAGTGGTGATCATCATATGTGTCATAAAAGACCCAAGTGTATTCTTGTCAAAAAAGAGAGAATGTAGGGGCTGTGGTGAACTCGGTTAGGCTCTCATTGCTCACTGTTAGCATTCATCTAGACACTTGTGCTACTTGTGCAATAAAATGACCAACTTCTCCACAGTAGCATATCCTGGATTTTACAAACACAAACAGGACTGATATGTCAAACCTGCTTTTATATAAACAGATTGTTTGGATATTGAGGAACACATTTATTTCAAAGGTGTTTAATGGGCGTGAGGTCAGGGCTCTGTGCAGAAAACTAAAGGTCTTCCACTCCTACCCTTACACACCATCAATGGGCTTGAGGCGAGCCGGCACAGCTGGGATACATGAAATGTGCGGTTTATTCTTCGCATGGTTGAGGGTAGCAAGAGTTTGGTAATCGTGAATGGGCCAACATATCAGGGAGAGAGTTTGTGGGAGTCTTTAGAGAAAGATCTCTGGTGGCGAGCATGACTCTCTGACCCACCCTGTACCTTGGAGCTTTAGAACACCTCCAATCCGCTTGTTTCTTGTAGGCCTTGATGGATCGTAGTAACGTTCTTCTAGCTTGTAGCCAGGCCTTCTTACAGCGTTGGATGAAATGCTGCACTGATGGGACATTAACTTCTTCCTCCAGGGAAGGGAACAGAGGTGGTTAGTAGCCCAAGCAGCACTGAAAGTGGGACAGGCCAGTGGATGATGAGGTTTGGGAGTTTTGAGCATATTCCACCCAATGCAGGAACCTGCTCCAGGAAGTGACATCCCGGGAGGTCATGCACCTAAGAGCAACCTCGAGAGCCTGGTTCTTCCTTTCGGTTTGTCCATTGGACTGAGGGTGAAATCCTGATGACAGACTAGGGGTACCTCCGATGAGCTTACAGAAAGCCTTCCAGAACTGAGAGGTGAACTGCGGACCACGATCAGAAAAAATATCTTTGGGAAGACCATTTAGCTTAAAACGTGGAGGATCATGACTTCCGCAGTCTCTTGTCGGACGGGAGTTTTGGAAAGGGAATGAAGTGGGCTGCCTTGGAGAACCGATCCACTACGGTCATGATACAGGTGTAGCCATCAGAGGGAGGTAATCCTGTCACAAAATCCAGCGCAATATCAGACCATGGACGGTACCTGGGTTGTTAAGGGTCTGAGGAGGCCTGCTGGGGCTGTGTTGATGTGTTTATATCGTTGACAAACATCACAAGCTACCACAAAACCGGAGACATCCTCCTTCATGGTTGGCCACCAAAAGCGCTGCTGGACTTGGGACAGGGTTCGGGCAAAGCCAGGATGGCAAGAGAGCTTGGAACAATGTGCCCATTCCAGGACATGGGAGCGTAGAGTGCTTGGGACGAATAGACGATTAGTGGGTCCATTACTGGGACCTGGTTCGTGGGACAAGGCCTGCTTCACCTTTGTTTCTATATCTAGCTCAGTCACTGCAAGCAAGCAAGGAAAAGGGAGGATGGTGTTACTGGCAGTGGAGTCTTGGGTGGGCGTGAATTGTCCGAAGAGAGCATCCGGTTTAGTATTCTTAGTTCCTGGACGATAGGAGAGGGTGAAATTGAATAGCGACCAATGGGCCTGGAGTGAGTTGAGCCTCTTGGCGCCTCGTAGGTACTCTAGGTTCTTGTGGTCGGTCCAGACCAGGAATGGAACCTCCGTTCCCTCTAGCCAGTGTCTCCACTCCTCCAGGGCTAGCTTGATGGCCAGGAGTTCACAATCTCCGATGCCATAGTTTCTTTCGGTGGGAGTTAAGCGGTGGGAGAAGGAGCAGGGGTGCAGTTTGTTGTCATGGGAGGACCTCTGAGAGAGAATGCCTCCTACTCGAGTGCTGAAGGTGTCGACCTCCACAATAAACTGACGTGACAGGTAGGGGATGGTGAGGATAGGAGCAGTCGTGAACAGCCTCATAAGTTTGGTGAAGGCCCTCTCAGATTCATGGTTCCAGCCTTGGGAGAGGTTGGGGCTGTTAGGGCAGCAGCGATAGAGCTGTAGCCTCGGATGAAATGGCGATAGATGTTGGAGAACCCCAGGAACCTCTGGAGTTCCTGACGTGAGGTGGGCGTGTGCCAGTTCGTGACGGCGTGAAGCTTGGCGGATTCCATCTGGATCCCTGAAGGCCCAATGCCAAATCCAAGGAACGCGGTGGACGTGGTGTGGAACTCGCACTTTTCTGGTTTCACAAACAGTTTGTTTTCTAGAAGCCTCTGTAGCACCTGCCGAACGTGGCATTGATGCTCCTCCAGGTCCCGAGAATAGATCAGGATGTCATAGAGGTAGACAAACACAGATAAATTGAGAAAGTCTCTGAGTACATTGTTAATGAGGGCCTGGAAGATGGCGGGGGCATTAGTGAGGCTAAACGGAACCACGAGGTATTCATAGTGCCCTGTAAGGGTGTTGAAGGCCGTTTTCCACTCATCACCCTCTCGGATGCGGACAAGATGGTAAGCATTGCGTAGGTCAAGATTGGTGAAAATTTAGCGGGAGGGGATACCAGTTCTTCACAGTAATCTCATTCAGGCCCCTATAATCTATGCAGGGACGAAGGCAACCATGTTTTTTGCCCACAAAGAAGAACCCGGTCCCTGGAGAGGAGGAAGGACAAATAATCCCCGCCGCAAGGGATTTGGTGATGTAACTGTTCATGGCTTGGCGTTCCTTGACAATTTGGGGGGGGGGGGGTGCCTGGAAGCAGATCAATAGCGCAGTCGTAAGGCCGGTGGGGAGGAAGAGAAATGGCACGCGATTTGCTGAACACAGCCTTGAGATTGTGGTACTCAGGGGGCATGTGAGTGAGCTCCAGTGGTTCGTCCGACTGGGCGGTGTTGGGGCATGACGTGAGGGCGGCTCGTAAGCAGGTCATGGAACAAGATGGGCTCCAGGCTGAATTTAAGTTTCCGGCCCAGTCAATCTGTGGGTTGTGTTGGATCAACCAGGGGAGGCCCAGGATGACCATGGCATGAGATCCCTCCATGATAAATAGCGAAGTCTGCTCAGAATGTTTGCCTGAGACCCTTAGACAGAGCAGAGGTGTCCTGTGGGTGATAGAAGGGAGTGGACTCCCGTCGATGGCCTGAACCTTGAGATGGGTCTACAAAGGCAGAGCAGGGATTCCCAGGGCCTTGGCTGAGGCGGCGTTGATTAGGTTACGGTCCGAACCAGAGTTGATCAATGCCTGCACCAGGTGGGTCTGTTGTCCTTGGATGAGGAGGATGGGGAGCAAGCGGCGTTGGTTTGGAGGTCTCCTTGGAGAAGTGCCTTCTAGCACTCCCAACTGGACTTGAGGACACCTTCTCCTTACTGGACAGTTCTTAAGTACGTGATCCAAGTGTCCACAGTAGAAGCAGGCTCCCTTCACTTGGCGGCGCCTCCACTCCTCTGGCGAGACATGGGTTCTGCCCTGTTTTATTGGTTCCAGCTGAGGGTTGGGTCGCGGTGCCACTATTCCACCCGCTAGAGAGAGCTAGGGTCTGGAATTCTATGGTGTAATCATAGGCCAAGAGTGAGTCTTGGTGAAGCTTTAGCAGTTTGTGACCTGCCTCCCTTCCATGACATGAGTGATTGAACACCCTATTTATTTCTTTAGTGAATTCCTCATAGTTAGAGCAGCAGGGGTCGTGAGTGTCCCAGAGAGAAGTGCTCCATTCTCGAGCCCGTCCTAAGAGGAGCGTTATCACATATGCCACCTTGGAGCGTTCAGTGGAGAATCTGGAGGGTTGGAGCTCGAATATCAGTGTGCACTGAGAGAGGATGGAGCGACAGTTACCAGGGTCACCTTCATAGATCGGGGGGGCAGGGAGGCGTGGTTCGTCTGAAGAGAGCTGGAGCTGTTGGAGCTGCGCCATGATGTCAGCAAGTGCTTGCTTGGTGCCGAGCAGCCCCTGGTGGTGAGTTCCAAGAAGGGCATTCTGACTCTCCAGTGCTGCTTTCATGCGGTCAACATTTGCTGGATTCATATTGCTGGCTGGATTATTCTGTCACGGAGCAGCACGGAAGGAGGTGAATCCAAGTGCAGATGACGTTTAACTATGTAGACGGAAGCAAGGTAAGAATGCGGAAGCAAAGGTCGATACCAGGAGATCAGTTAAAGCCGCGTCTAAGCGAAATCGCAAAACAAGAGCCGTAGTCAAAACAGGAAGCGTTAAATCGGTAACCGGGAAATCAAGCAGCAAAGCAAAAATCCAAAAAACGTAAAACAAAAACCGTGGTCAAAAACAGGAAGCGCAAGATCAAAGCCGGGAGATCAAACAGCGAAGAGACAATCCAAAACGAGATGCGAGAAACGAGAAAACGTCTCGAGTTACTTAGCTGTAACCCTGTTCCCTGATAAAGCGGGTACGAAATGCTGCGTGAAAATGGGAACATCTCTTTGTTCTCCGGTTGTGAAGCCTGTGCATGTCAAAACCGCCAAATACTTCAGCTTATAACCTCTGCCAGGCATGACGTCACCGAATAAGGTGCACCTGCAGGTTATAAATAGGAGTGAACCGGAAACATCCTCAGGTTGATTTTGTCTAAAGGACGTTCAGGCACGTCAGCAGTGCGGCATCGAAACGCAGCATCTCGTTCCCGCTTTATCAGGGCTACTGCGGCCAGTCGATATGCAATAACTTCCAATAATTCCTCATAAGCTCTGTCAGCACTGGAGAAGCGGTGTGAGGATGCTACTTCCATGGAAGCAAGAGAGGAAGATTCTTCCCCTACTTCACAAGAAGCACCGGAGTGCGCTTGCGAAGCGGAAGCTAAAACTTCCTGATCCGGAGAGAGCGCGAGAGAAAGGGGGAATTCCGTCTCGTGCGCGTCTGCCAGATCAGCACGTGAGCCCCAGGAATGCGCCGTGGCTCGTGGTTTCTCTTTAAAGATAGCGAGCCACGCGCGAAGCACCTTAATAGGGAGAAGATCACAGTACTCACAGTCTCCCTGAAGCCCAGGGGCGAGCGTGATCTTCCCCCAAGCACTCCAAAAAATTTTGTGGAAATCGCCCCCCGAAAGAGATCTATCACACGGAGGCACGCATCTCTTAAGCAACTCCGCCATATCGGTGAGTTAATGGTGTTATTTCTTTTTTGCTTTCATTATCGCTTGCACACACACACACAAACACAAAGCGGTCCTGAACACAAAAAGATCTGAGGATGTTTCCGGTTCACTCCTATTTATAACCTGCAGGTGCACCTTATTCGGTGACGTCATGCCTGGCAAAGGTTATAAGCCGAAGTATCCGGCGGTTTTGACATGCACAGGCTTCACAACCAGAGAACAAAGAAATGTTCCCATAGCGTTTTCACGCAGCATCGAGTGTAGCTTTTGAAAGGGAACAAGAGAACAAAACTAATTTGGCAACGTGAAAGCAATGAACCAAAACAAGAGAAAATCGACGCAAAAATTAGGCCAATAGGTCGGTTGACAATGCAGTCAACATGGAGTTATACTATGTCCCAAACAGTTGACAGCATAGATACTAAGGTCTTGTCCTTGGACATCTGCTCTTTGTCAACACAATCAACACAATGATTCTGCTCTTTTCAGAACGATGTGCCTAATCAAGGGCAGTAGTGAATCTTTACATTAGTTAAACACTTGGTCCACTTCATTATGACCATCTTCTTTTTTTCTATATGTACCTGTATCTAGTGTGAAGCCTTTGGTTCAGTTATGACAAAACCCATTCCTGTTTGAATAATACACTTCATTTTAATTCAGTTGAATAAAAAATAAAACGTAACAATCAACAAGATATCATCATATCTTTGACTTTTTGGCTTAGTTCCCCTTTTAAAAAACACATTTCTCAGAACTATAAACACTATTTCTATTTCTGTTGTCGTGTTTCAGATAAGATTTAATCAGACTTTTACACACAAATACCCATTTCTAAAGTGAAAGTTGCATCATGTGTTCTTTCAGAAAGCACTGCCACTCAATCACAACCTTAACTGCAGCTCCACAATAGAGGCAAACAATAACGTATCTCTGATGAACAGGAAACAACATTAATCATCTATGAAAACAGTCATTATATATATCCTCAGCCACCTTGGGAAAGCATGTGGCATAATGAGGTCATTTTGCTCTATTGGAAAACATGCCCAGATTTTTTAATCACCTTATTTTAAATTATTGTTATACTGGGTTTTCCATTGGTTTATGGGAATTATTTATTTCATATATTCATTTGTTGTTTTATTGCCTGTACAATGTAAACTCAAGGAAATAAATTTGAACATTGCAACATTTAGTGCACCTGTATTATTCCATATTACATTTAAAATTTATAGTGTGCAGCACATTTACATATTGTATACATGCTCATTAGCAAGTCATTCATTTATGACTGCAGTATCAGATTTTCTGTAGTATTGTTCTAAATTTATACTGCTAGAGTATAGTTAATATCCTGCTTGTATTCATTATGTGTGTATTTTTGTTTGAAAAGGGGAATAACACCAGGTTTAATGTTTGGATTTGGAGTTAGGGAAGATGAGTTGCTTGTTTTGGGATCATGCTTTAGATTGGTCTTTCCTGAAACAATGCTGAAGGCATCCAAAAGAGAGCAAATTTCATTAGGGTGCTTGATGGGTTTTTGAAAAATACACTTGACAATACTGTTCTAGAGCAGCTGACCTTCATGTCTTAAAATAACAACTGACTATTGTTGTTATCTAATAACCAAAAGCCATATGTGGTTTCATAGTTTTGAAAAAAAAAGTTAAAAAAAAAAAGTGTGCTAAGTATAATAAATCCTAGCATGCACAACCATACGTATGTGTACTTGCAGCTAGACTAATGACAAGTATACTTGAAGCTTATTTTCAAACAGCTAATTTTGTACTAAGTTCTTTTAAGTTGTAATACATAATACACTTAAAATTGTGTTTTAGTATAAAGTGTACTTTAGATGTTAAAATTTTTTATTTTAGAATCAAAGATTCTAATTTTAGATCCTCAAACAGACAGAGTTCACAGTCTAATACAACTCTGAGACAAAATGTTGCATTGCATGATAAATGATGTATGTATGGCCACTGCATGAAAAACGTGCTGACTCTGCATAGGTTACATAGATAAAGATAGATAGATAGAGATAGAGTACTTTATAAATCCTAAAGGAAAAGTGTATTGTTACAGCAGCCAGTTCACATAATATACAACAAGTCAGAAGCAAGCAAGAATTTCAATGAGGGAGGACCGTGGGGTTTAAAGTTAAGGCACATTAATGAACACTGTAAACAATTTAATTGATGACGTAAAAATTGTGTCAAATGTAAGATGCATTAAAGTATTAGATATGAATATGAAAAAACTACTTCTATTTACACGTGTATGATGATTGTATATACAGGTGCAAACAAAAATGTACAAGTGCACCAGCAAGTAGTAATGGAGGAAATGAACCCGCAAGTATATAACCAACAAATACTAATAAAAAAGATGATAAATGAAGGATGTGACCATAGTGCATTGAAGACAGAATGTGTATGAGCCTATTTATTGTGCTGTCACAGAAGAAGATCCCTTTCTTGACAAGAGCAGAGTTACTGTAAAGTATAATTCTCCAAAAAAAAGACTTCCTGTAGCGTTTTGTCATATCGGGTTAAAGCATTCTCTTACTGAACGTGCTCCTCTGTTTATCCAGTAGGCTGTGGATGGGATGTGAGGTGTTCTCCATGATGGTTAACAGTTTATGTAACATCCTTCTCTCCACTACAAGCTCCAAACATTCCAGGGGAGTGCCCAGTATTGAGCTAGCTTTTTTGATGAGTTTGTTGAGTTTCTTGGAGTCACTGATTCTGATGCTGCTTCCCCAGTAGAGAATGAAGATTGCACTTGCCACAACAGATTAAAGATCTGGTACAAAGATCTGAGATCTCAGATAAACCAGCACCATCCTCTCCAAAACCTCCATTAGAGAGGATGTGAGGGCAAATGGTCTGTATTTATTTAGGGTGTGTGGACATGACTTTTTTGGGACTGGAACAAGGCAGGATGTCTTCCAGAGAGTGGGAACCTTTTCCTGAGTTAGACTAAGGTTAAATATGTGCTGTAAAATCTTACATAGCTGGTTAGCACAGGCCTTCAGAACTCTGAACCTGCAGCCTTGTTTTGATTCAGTCTCGCCAGCTGCCTCTTCACCTAATGTCTTGAAACAGAAAGGGGGGTGGGAGAGCATTGTTGCTGGACAAGTTGGAAGAGATATATGGGTGTGGTGGTGATGGAGCTGTAAAGTTTATTGTGGGAGTTAGGGTGGTAATTCAGGGCTTCTTATTAGGGAAACACCTCACTGTCCTGGTAGGGACACACAAAAGTTGATATATTGTGTGATGCAGTTTGTCCTGGAGTCTATATCATCTCCAACTGGCTCACAGAGTGCATTCCAGTCTGTAGCTGCAAAGCAGCCCTGCAGAGTCTCATTAGCATCCTGTATCCACTTTTCACATTTCTTTTGTTCACAGGCTTCTGCTGAATGATGGGTGTGTAGGTGGGGGTGAGAAGAAACAAGTTGTGATCTGATCTTCCAAGAGGGGGGAGGGCCCATGATGATTGAAGGGAGAAAGAGTTTGTAGTTCCTCCTCTTTGCTTTGTGCTTTGCTCCAGCTCTTCAGTCTCGGCGTCTTTTCCACAGCTCGTCTGGAACTTGGGGCCTTGCTCCAGGCAGTGTGAGTCTAGACAGGGCGATCAGCTGATCGCCTAAACAATATTAGCGTGACTACCTCTGCCTTCCGGCACAGAAAATGACAGTGGGACAGTGGATGAAAAAACTTGCTTCTAGCCCTGGTGAGCTCTGTCCACTGCCTTTCATGTAGTGGAGTCATGGTGTTGAATGTCTCGGGTTACTGTACTGTTCCCTAAAAAAGCGGGAACAAAATGTTGTGTGAACGTCCCTTTGTTCACCAGTTGTGAAGCATGTGTGTGTCAAACACTCCAAACTTTTGGCATATATAACCTCACTCAGGTGACGTCATCTGATGAGGTGCACCTGCAGGACTGGACCGGAAACATCCTCAGGTCAATTTTTCTCTGAAAGGACGTCTAGTCACGCCCGCTGTGCGGCATTGGAGCGCAGCATCTTATTCCCGCTTTTTCAGGGAACAGGGTTACAGCAAAGTAACCCTAGATGTTCCCTTTCAAAAGCTACACTCGATGCTGCGTGAAAATGCTATGGGAATGAGAATACCAACGCCACCGCACTACAAGTGTCTGGACCCCCAGGGTTGTGTAGTGTTCGTCCAGTCACCAAAGAGGTCTCAGACATAATTCTGGGATGCTGAGTCGAGGACCCGCGAGCCTGGATTAGCATAGACATCTAAATGATAAAATCTGACAAATGTGTGTGAAGAGGACCAACCTGCCACATCACACACTTGCTGCAAGGAGACACCTCTTGCCAGAGCAATTGATGAGGCAAGCCCCCTGGTCGAATGGGCCCTAATTCCTAGAGGCAAAGTATGACCACACGCCTCATAGGCTAGAGCAATAGTATCTCTTACCCAACGTGCAATGGTTGTCTAGTGGGGGCCACCCCTCCCCCCCAGGCTGTGGCCCCATAACATATAAAAAGCTTCTCTGATTCACGCCACTGGCTAGTGCGGTGGATGTAAATCTGAAGAGCACAAACTGGACACAGTAAGTGAAGTCTTTCCTGCTCCGGAGCTATAAATGGCGGAGGACAGATGTTTCGAGAACAACTGGGTGCATAGTCGAGAATGAAACTTTAAGGGTCAGAAGTCTGACAGGCGCTGATTCTAGTGGTTCAAAAGGGGTGTCAACCAAACCCTCTAGCACAATAGCTAGATCCCAAGAAGAGAATGTAGCTCTAGCCTCAACCGTTTAGCTCCACAAATAAAGCGGGTGCTTTCCCACAGAAACCCCATCAGTCAGAACATGACAAGCCGAAATAGCGACTACGTACGTTCTGAGAGTACTGGGGCATAAAGCCGAGGTAAATTTTTCTTGTAGAAACTCCAGCACTGGAACAATTTGTTTTTAAAACAACATGTTACTATGCACCAATTTTTAAATACACTTCATTTGTGGGCAATTCAAGTTCTAGTGGAGGGGGACCTAGCACTTAGTATAGTTTCAGACACCCTGGCTGGAAGACCAGCCTCTCTTAATTGGTCCTCCTCAGGGGCCAAACGTGAAGGTTGCAGAGCTCGGGCCAGGGATGTAATATTGGCCGGGGATGCGCCTGAGACAGAAGATCCCTCCTGACTGGAATCACCCACGGTCAGCCTTCGAGGAGAGATATTAGATCTGAGAACCACACTCTGGTCGGCCAGCAGGGCGCTATCAATAAGAGGCGCAAGCCCTGTTTATGGACCTTCACCAACTCCCGGGAGCAGAGCTATCGGAGGAATGCGATGGGCCATGTATGGGCCATCGCGTCCAGACCCAGGGAAGCTGGAGGATTCAGCAAGTAGTAAAGGGGACATTGTGCTGTTTCTTGCTAGGCAGAGAGGTCTACCTCTGCTACATGAAATCTCTCCCAGATTTGATTGACTACTGACTACTCCACCCAGTTTCCATTCCCCATGTGTCATAGTTTGTCTGGATAGTAAATATGCTTCCACATTCATATGCCCCGGAATGTAAATCGCCCTGAGGGACAGGAACTTGTCCTGTGCCAAAAGCAGAACGGGGTGCACTAGCCTCAAAGAGTCAAAGAGTCTGCTTGGTTGTGGCTCAGCGGAATTCTAAAAACGCCCTTTCATCGATAACCCCGCCAGTGCTCAAGTCATTCAGGAGGACATTCAGTCAACCATCATGTGTTTCTGGAGGGAGTAGTTCATTTAGAGTTACCAGCTTTGACAATCACCAATTAACAGAACCTCAGACTACGCAGACTTTACAGAGTATAAGTAGCAAAACTATCTCAATATTCAAAGGAGATTATTGCATACTTTAGATGCCTTCAGCACTAAAAGAAATAAAAAAATCAAGAAAGACCTTGGGATTAAAATGCCTGTCCAAACTTTTGATTGGTAGTGTGTGTGTATATATACAGTATGTATAAAATAGTAAGAAAATATAATTTGTCTTACTTCACTAAAACATCCCACGTTGTCTAGACAATTCTTAAAGGTCAATGCTGCAGGGTATTTAATTAGTGTCAAACCCTGTGGGTGGATCTGCTGATGCTGGAAAATCTTAACGTCCACTCTTGCTTTAATAAATATTAGACAAGTGATCATGTCACACTTAATTTTTTTGTATTTCATTCTGTTTGAATTTACTTCACATGAATTGCTTAACACAACTGTTGTCCAAGGCAACCACTCAAAATAATCCCAATCTTGGTGTCACTTATGTCACATAATCAGGAATCTTTTATCTCTGTAACATGTTAAAAAATATTGCTTTCATTTTTTAGAGCATGATAGTACAACCTACATGTGGTATAGTCCTTGTTCCTAAGTATTTGTAAAAGGCACCATAGGCGTTTTCTGTGAAAACCTTGCCTGAGTTAGTAAGTGCTAACCTGGTTCTCATTACTACTTCTCAATTCCTGCCTAACGTCATTAGATTAGTTTGTTTTATTCTAGTGGATTTACTGGCTTCAAAATTCTTCCACTTGTGTATTTATGTGTTTCATTTTATGGATCAATCTGCATGGAATCTGCTGGTTATGACATTCCTTCACTTGTGGATTTACAAGACTGTCTTTTGCTTCTCAGATCTGTTTGCTGGTTTTATTGTAATCTGCTGGCGTTGATTCTGCTGGCGTTTTTTGGATTGTTAATTTTTATTACCTGATCTACTAGGCCCCTGCTCTAGTTTTTGAGTGGCTTCTGTTTACTTCAGCTCTTCACCATCATTCCCAATTATTCTGCATGCCTAATGACTTGATTTCTCTGCTCATGCTGCTCCTACACCTGTCTGCATACTTGTGCGTTCTGTTACTAAAATTTTTACCTAATTTCATTTTTCGTATCTTACCTCTGCCAAGCTTGTCCGGTAAATTGGAACCTGACAATACTCCGACCATAGTGGACCCTGCAGACCCTTAAACAGCTCAGGGCAGTATGGAGGTTCAGGGGACACTGCTTGGCACAAACAAACAAGACCTGCAGCAGGTAAATGAAATGTTCAAAACTGTTGCTGATGCTCTTGCTTCCCTTCGCTAAACAGTTATAGTGATGGTCATGCAATGCTCATTGTCTTTAGAGCTGCAGCAGAAGTGTTTTCCAGTGGAAGGTTCACAAGTGGTATATGTCATCAGTCTCTTTACTGGCAAATGTTGTGAATGCATCCCTTTGGAATTATAAGGTTCTATCTGACTTTTTGTCAAATTTAGGTAATTCACATCTTTTTTTAATTCTGTGGCAAAGTATTAACATAACATGAAGTGTATTTAAGTGGCATGCAATTTCTTTATTTGGAAAATAAAAAGGCACAGCACAGTTTTGCTCTATGGAGAGGAAAACCCTGAAGCTCAATAATGCAAAACTGCTCAGAATGCAGATAGAACCTTATAATTCCTAGGGGATGATTGGGCGACAGCATGATGCACAAATTATGCCATCTATAGCAGTTGCATCGCAACTATGCAAATACTTACAAACCCATGCTGTTTCATTATCTCACATTGTCCATACCTAGAAGGTCCTATTGACCTTCTGGCAGGTACATCTTTCCTCCATGGCCTCAACAAAATCAAGGTCAAGGATCACTACCCTCCCTCCATCATGTCTGCCACCTTTTAACTCCTACAATGGGCTCAGATTTTTATCAAGGTGGACATCTGGAATGCCTACCATCTGGTTCAGATGAGGGAGACAGGACAAGTGGAAGTTGGTTTTTTAAACAACCAACAGGCCATTATAAGTACCTTAAGTTTAGTTTATTGCGCTGAAAAAAACAAAAAACAAAAACCATTACTTATATATATATATATATATATATTTTTTTTTTTAAATAATATGTTTTTATTTTTCTCAAGTTAAAAATATGATTAAGTACAAATAAAATTTTATGAATTACACATAAACTCATATAGCAATTAAAAAAAAATATTTAATTTAAAATGCACGTACCTCTAAGACAAAAAAAGTTAATTCATGTAGATTATAATCACATTCTGTTTTCTGTCAACTTAAATCTTAATATGAATGTAACCAAAAACGTATTTTAAAAAATGACATTTATAAGTAAGACAATGAAAAACAAGTTCTCCTTTAAAGACATTTATTACATCCTGAAGCCTTACATTACTTTTTCTTTTTGTCGTACTATTAAATTATTTCTCCATTTAAAAGTCAGAAAACAAACATAAAATAAATAAAACACAATACATTTTAATACACAAACACAAAATGCATCATTGCAAATTATGGTTATTGGGTAGTTTATGTTTCTGTAACTACAGTGGAACCTTGGTTTACGAATGTAATTCGTTCCGGAAGTGGGCTCATATCTTAAAACACTCATAAACCAAATCATATTTTCCCATAAGAAATTATGGAAACTCAAATTATTTGTTCCACAGTCCAAAAAAATAAATACATAAAAATAATTATTGCAAAATACTAAGTAAAAATAAAACAACTTAATCTGCAAAAAAAAGTAAAAATAAATCCCAACAGATAAGTGTTTCACTCAGGCGCTGTGTATGCGTGTATGTGTGTGGAATTAGCCCCTCCTCTCTCCCCCTTCTCAACACACCCTTCCCCCCTCTTCTCAACAAGCCCCCCCCCCCACCCCAGCTTAATAAAACATGTTTTATGCACACACACATTGTCACAGTGTTATAGTAAACAGTACACTTATGCACGGATGTCGATTATACCAGTGAGACGCGCACTAAGACCAAGCAGGGGAGACGTTTACCCACAATTCCACAGCGCAAAAAAGTGAAAAACCATTGGCTCAGTTATGATCACGTGACACTCAAAACAAGAAGCGCATGCGTTACACATGATACTCGGCACTTGTAAACCAAGACTTGCTCGTTTTTCAAGGCAAAATGTATTAAAAATCTTTGCTCATCTTGCAGAACACTCGCAAGCCAATCCAAGGTTCCACTGTATGTATATATACATATATATACACAGTGGAACCTCGGATTGCAAGTAACGCGGTTTGTGAGGTTTTTTATAAATTTTGCCTTGAAAAACAAGGAAGTCTTGGTTTACGAATACCGAGTATCATATAGCACTCATGCACTACTTGTTTTGATGCCGAGCGTCAAGTGATCATAATTGAGACAATATTTTTTCTCTCTCTTGCGCTGCGGAATTTTGGGTAATCATCCCCCAGCTTGGTCTTAGTGCACGTCTCTCATTGGTATAATCAACATCCGTGCACGCGTGTACTGTTTACTATAACTCTGTGACCACGTGTGTGTGTGTGTAAAACATATTTTATTTTGTGTTTGTGTGCATGTCTACTGTTTATTATAACACACGTGTGTGCAAAAGCAAAGTTAAAGATCCGTTTTTTCTCTTTCTCTGTCAGACTGTATTTTTCATAGAATGGCCTATTGAAGGAGCCTTGTGACTGGCACTTGGCTGAGGTTGTTCCTGTGCAGTGTGTGCGTCAAGCAAGACTGATTCAGCCTGACTGATGCTGGTGTTCACCTGGTGCTACCACTCAATTCCTTGTCTCCAGCTAGATGGAAAGAGGTTTAAGCTTCCAGTTCATTGTTTGTCTGCCCCACTGACTCGTAGGGTATGTTAAATTCTGTCTAGAAGTTGCTTCTTTTTAGTGGGCATTCGTTGTAGGTTGCCTATTTTATGTTAAAAGGAATTTTTATTGCATATAAATTGGCGGCATTGCTACATGCACTTAGCTTCCCTGTGACTGTGCTACGGGGGAACTACTGCAAGACGCTGCTGTTTTGCTTGAAGTTGTTTTGCGTTCAAGTTTTACCTTAAAGTTGTGTTTTAATGTTTGTTTTAGTTTTTTTTTACTTTTCATTTCATTTTGTTGTCTTTTGTTTTTTGTTGATTTCTTGTTAAGCTTTGATGCTAAGTGTTGCACTGGTTGCATCAATGCTTTGATTTGTTTTGTGTATTTCTGTTTTCTAACGTGAGTGTGTGTGATTGGAGTTGTGAATGTGTGCACGCTGGGATAATGGTGTGCTTGCGTGTGGGCCCATGTTTGTTGTCTTTTTCTTAGTTGTGTTTATAGTATTATGTTTAAGTGCAGAATTTGATTTCTGTTGGTATAGAAGCCGAGTGCCTAAGGCAGGGGTGAAGTCCTGGTGTCTGTGTTTTGTGTGTCACTGGTTGAAGTGGAGGGTGCCCTGCTGTTAGGCCTCGTTTCCGGTACTTAAAGTGTCATGTGCATTGTAGCTTCCAATGATCGCGTATTGTCTTTTTATGTAAAAGTAATGTTTTAAAAATATATTTTGTAATAAAATTCAGATTTTCTGATATCCATGTCTCCGGCCTTGTTCCTTGTGAACTGACCTGTGTGGCCTACAATGAGAGTTCATTAATTAAGGTCCCTGGGCCTTACCCAAGGTGGCGTAATCGGATATTTAAATCTTACAATTTCTCAGCGCTGCGCCACACAAAGGTAAAGTGCAGGTTAATTTGTTTTATTTTTACTTTACAGCAGTGATTCTGTTAGTGTGCACTTACTCATTAGAGTGTCATTAGAGAGATTTCTTGTTTACTTTCCTGATAAAGAGTGTTTCCATTAGCGTGTGTGAAACTCAAATAAGAGGAAGGGTTACTGTGTAAGATGAGAAGAAGGAAAGGGGAGGAGCTCATTCCTCCTCTCCTCTTACTTTAGCTTCACACATATACACAAACACACACACATACACAGCGCCTGCAAGCATAAACGGAAACACTTATCTGCCTTGATGTATTTTTACTTTTTTAAAGGTAAAGTGCAAGTTAATTTGTTTAATTTATACTTTATATTCTGTATTAATTATTTTTATGTATTTAAATGGAACAAATGAGTAGAGTTTCCATTATTTCTTATGGGAAAATTCACTTCCATTTACAAGTATTTTGATATGCGAGCCCGCTTCCGGAACAAGTTATGCTCGCAATCCAAGGTTCCAGTGTGTGTGTGTGTGTGTGTGTGTATGTATACCTTTTCCTGGAGCCTGTCCCAGGAGACTAAGGGCATGAGGATGGGGTGCCAATCCAGCGCAGGGCACACACATACACACACTCACATGCTCATTCTCACACTACTGGCAATTTGAAAGCCCCAGTTAGCCTAATTGTCTTTGGACTATGGAAGGAACCTGGAGGAACTGGAAGAAACCCTTCAAGTAAACTCCATGCACACAGACCGGAGGTGGAATTTGAACCCGGACCCTGGAGGTACAAGTTGACGGGGCTAAGCCACCTTGCCACCCACCTAGGTTCATACATATTTAATCTAATTTATTACAATCTAATTGTTTGTTCTTTCATTTTCAGACAAGACAAGACCTCCATATTTTTAAAACATCGAACAATTTTTCTAACAACATTAATAAAGCAATACTGGAATGAGAAAAGAAAAAAATGATGAGGGAATGCTTGCGGAAGCAGATAGTCCCAGAATGAGGAGACTTGCTGTACACTGTACTCTTGAGAGGTAGCTGATGAAAGTGCGATGTTGGGCTCCATCATTTTAAATAATAAAAAATAACGTCTGGTAACTGCCTTTGAGTTTCTGATATATGCAAAATATATACATTTTATATACATAATACATTATATAAAATATATAAATATTATGATTCGCTCATCATCATTTTGACAGTAATTAACTTAAACTCACAGGTGCTAAACAGGTGAACTATCACACCTGATATTTGTATATGTGAATGTGAATTTTGATTGAATTTGACTGAATTTGTTTCATTTATCATTTCATTAAAAAAGCTAAATCCAGTTGTCCTTTTAGTCTGATTTTGTAATGACATGTTCACAAACAACTAATTTTTTTTCACTCCTATTGAAGTGCCTTGTGGAACTAATAAATTGTGTGTTGAACAAATCTGAATAAATATGAGATTAATATCTTTTAAAAGAGACCATTCCATTTTATTTTAGAGTCTCTTTTGCTAATATAAAAGCATTTTTGTTTCAGTTTTTCATTACAAGAAAGTAAATTACTGCAGAAATAAGCTTAGCAAAACAATTTCAATAAAATAAATTAAACATGACAGATTCTCATAATAAAAACATTCTCATTCTCTTTAGAACCAAAGCAGGCTATATGGAGCATAAAAAGTTTCTACTCTGTCACTTGATTCTGTAAAGACAGAGGCTCATTATCTTGCTCTATTATGAATGCAATAAAGAAAAAAAGTGTTCCTTTCAATTCAGCTTGGATTTCCATGAAAAAAAGGACTTTTAAAAGAGGAATGCAGGAACAACATACATTCATTTATATCGCTTATCCTATATGGGGTCGTGAGAGATTGAAGCCTATACCATGAGACTTTAAGCACTAGGCAGGGTACACCATAGACAGAATGCCAATCCATCGCATGGCACACATACACACACACACACACACACACACACACACACACACACACACACACACACACACACACACACACAGCATGGGCAATTTAGAACACCAATTAGTCTAATCTGCATGTCTTTGGACTGTGGGAGGAAACTGGAGTTTCTGGAAGAAGCAAACAAAAGCATGGGGAGAACATACAAACTCCATGCACAAAGACCTGAGGAGAAAATCAAGCCCTCAAATCTGAAGGTTCAAGGCGATAATAATAATAATAATAATAATAATAATAATAATAATAATAATAATAATTATTATTATTATTATTATTATTATTATTATTATTATAGTTTATAGAGGGTTTGAGTCCCAGCAGGGTCTTCTGCAGTGTCTCCCAATGCTTGGCAGGTTTCCTCTGGGCATTTCATTTTCCTCCCACAGTCAAAAAAAACTTGAAGATTTAGAAAAATGTTCTTTTCAAATTTCCTGGCCTCCTGTGACCCTGAATATACAAATTTTTATATATAGTATATGTAATATACACTGAGCAAAAAAAGTCAGACACCTTCAGCTTTAATTACAGCACATGGTTTATGTGTGAAAATGATTCCTCGTGTTCACAAAACCATTCTTTCACAGTGCAAGTCCTGAAATATGAAAAAATCTACGGGATAACCTGGTCATTCAGTACATTCAGGTCATCAGCTGACTTTATTTAAGTGCCAAATAACATAGTAACCCCGGATCATAACACTGCCTCCAAAGACTTGCACAGTGAGAATTACAGTATGCATGATAGGCTCATCACTGATGCAGCCATCGCTCTGGAATAGGGTCAATCTGAACTTATTAGACCACATGACCTTTTTCCATACCTAAAAAATCGAATTTTAGAATTCCCCAACAAATTGAAACATTTTTCCTGATTAGTCTGACTAACAAGTAGTTTTCCTATGGCCAAAAGTCTGTTTAATCCAATCCTGTAAATTCTTGTCAAATTTTATGCCTATAGAAATCCTCTTAGTTTCATTATTAAACATAGGTTTACAGGCAACTTCACCAAGTGTTTAAATGATTCCTATTCATGTTTTTCCCAACCAAATTTTTTCACAAAGTTGACAGTTCTGCATTATCCTTCTATGTTTTGATAATGTGTTGAAGAGTGCCTGTTGGTTATTTTTCTTTCCTTGATGCAACCTAATAATTTGACTCTTTTGAAATGGTGACTTTTCTTTTGGGCAAAGCAGTGTATCTTATTACCATCAGCACTCTTTTGAAAAGGTTTTCCAGAACATTTTTAAATGTTGGGGGTCTTAGCACACGGTCTGTGTTTGAATTTTTCCCAAAGGTTCTCATTCTGGTTTGGGTCTGTGCTCTTTGCAGGCCATTTGAGTTCTTTCATACCAACATTGGCAAACCATGTCTTTGTGGAACTTGGAATCTGTACATAGGTGTTGTCATACTGGAACATGTTTAAGGCTCTTAGATCCATTTCGGCCAAACTGTGGTGTGTGGCATAATTTAAGAAAAACCTACATACTGTATGGGTGTGCCAAATGTCCACAATTGTCCACATACTCTTGGCTATAAAATGTAGTATACAGTATACACACCAGGAGATTACACATTTTAGTGGTTCCTGAAAATGTGATAGTACTAGACATAAAGTTTTTCACCATTTAATACACATTTTCTACTGTGTCTAAGAATGGTTGAGCATCAACCAACACTGAAATAGTGTTGTAGTGTAATAGATCGTAATTGTTTCACTACCTTCAAGATCTTGGCAGTTCTGGCTTCCATCACAAAGGTTCACAAGGACCAGGAGTCAAACTTGCTTATTGAACTTCACAGTGCAGGTGTCAAATGTCTCCTCTCTCAATTTACTTTCAATCATATAAGTTCCACATGTGACAGAGCCAGTCATTCTGTCTGTCTCATCACATGCTGTTGAGAATGCCTGCCAGCCAGTCATCAAATTACGCACAGATTATAGCATGTGTAGACCCAAAATGGATGTTACCCTGCTTATATAAAATGTGAAGAATCACATATGCTTCATAGCAATGTGGAAATTTGCATTCAGGTACATATTCATGACTGTGGTTAAAAAAATCTACAAAAAAGATTTTTGTCCACTCAAATAATATCTGAAATGAAAAGAAGTCTCCATTTCAGATGGGCCAACTGAACACATCTGAGAACTTGATAAAGACATAGGCATACGGTGGAATAGCACAGCTTTGGAAGACATATTGTAAAATGGGTTCGACACATGTTCCTCCATATTCCTTGGATGAACCAGCTTTTGTTTTGCCAAGTACCTTAACACAAGCAGACACCAGACTTGTCTGCTCCTGATTTATATTCTATATTTATACTCTATTCTTCAGACTCTTCAGATGAAAAGCTTTAAGCCAACATGGGCCTTAAGTTCAGAGAAAGAGAAAGAGAGAAAGAGAGAGAGAGAGAGAGAGAGAGAGAGACAACGACTACCTGGACTACCAATAACCACCTGGAATCCATCAATTAACATCTGTTACCAACTGTTATACTGAGCTGCCTGCCACCTAACACACAGTATGAATGCAGGTCAATTCCTGCTTTCTGTTTCACCCAAATGAGGATGTTGAGTCCGGTTCCTCTCAAGGTTTCTCTCTACTGCCATCTCAGGGATTTTTTCCTTGCCACCGTCGCCCTTGGCTTGCTCAACAGGGACTATCTGACTATCTGACCATTTTTTATTCATACACATTCACATTGCATACAAATGTGCTTTGCGACGATGACAACTGTGTTCAGTTTGACAACTGTTAAAAGCGCTATACAAATAAAATTTAATTGAATTGAATTGAATTGAACGACTGATAGCACGTCAAGTTCTGTTGCTTAATGCTTTATCCACTATAGAGGCTTGTATATATATTCCCAGTACACTGTACTTGTGTGTGCATTCCCAGTACCAGCTCTTGAATTTGTCCCATACTGTACTTCCCATAAGCTCCTATAAACCGCATTCCAATATAATAATGGGACTGGCTTCTCACCACTGTCATCCAGTGAAGTGCTGTACAAATGAAAATTATGTTAATTTTCTTTTACTCCCTTAAACCTGAAATAGTACAAATGTCTCAAAGGCAGTTTGTTCTTGACAGTTAAATAGTTTACTGCAGCTTTTTAAAATGGTAACTCATTAGGAAGGCAAAATAAACATCATAAAAGTACTGACATCTTGCAGATGAAAGCTCATATTACCTGGGACAGAATACAGCAATGGTAGTGGATCCACTGGCCTACTGAAATTAGAAGCTGTGATAGCTGGTCATCAGCCAGTATTAGGCTAATGTTGTGCTACATTCAGAAAAGTACTAGAGAAGATGAGAGAATGTGGCACAAAACAGGCTCCTTCATGTAATACAAATGGATGGTATATATGGTGTTGAAAGTGGTGCAGACTACCTGAAACTGGCCAGATTTACTGAAAAAAAAAAAAATTTGTCTCCCTAATATAGCAAAATGCTCCTTTGGCATACTAGCTGATTACTGTTCTTGATGTCTTCTGTTTGGATTTTAACATCCTTTATTGATTGTACCCACATTGACCCCAGAGATAAGCTAGCAAAAGCCTAGGTCCCAGTGTACAAGGAACCATCCCACGACTTCGTCATACATTCATGCACATACACAGACACAAAATGAATCAACAGAATTCTCTGGTTTATTCAAAGAGGAAAAGGGGGTACTTAACCCAATACACTGAGTAAATACAACAGAGGCTATCACCATATAAAGAATACTATTAAACAAAAAGGGGGAGCATGCTAAGGAAAAATATCAGGAAACATTAACATATATTGAAAAGTGTGCACCTTTACAGATACTGCTAAATAATGGAATGTTTCTGTCAATGCTGAAGGTTTAAATGGTGGCCATCTTTCTTGTTTGGGAGCTCATAAGCTCAATTCAGCATTTTTGTAAAAACGTGAACAACTCCATCCATAAATGGGTATACTAGGAAAGGTGTTTTTGACGGTGTAGGAGAAAGGGGGAAGGATTGCATCCCTTGGCAATTACCCCTCTGATGGTGCATGGTGAACACATACATTTCTAAATGCCTTTCCAAGTAACCATGAAGTGGAAGTTAAAGGTCAGTCATTTAACTTATTTCACAGCTATATTAACTTCTGGGTTCTGGTGTTGAATAGCCAACAGGGTTAAATTGACGGCTAGAGTGCTAAGTTGTATAGTCACTTGTTCCACATATTAAGTAGAGCTCTTAATATTGGTTAGAGAGGGATTTGGCATACAACCTTGTATTAGAAGGTAGTTAGCTTTTTGGTGAAGCTGGGACTCGAACCCAGTGGCGGCCGATCAATACGGGGCGCAGGGGCGCCACCCCCTTAAAGTTAGGCAGAGGAAAATGCTACTTTAACATGTAATTATTTAACATAATAATTATTTATTTTATTAATGAAATAAAGTCATTTAGTCACAATATTCCGCTGTATTTCTTAATATAATTTATTTGCAATAAAAAAAAAGTCTAAACTGTATTATGTCCATTTGTGTTCGTGTACGCGGGGCGCAGGACAAACTTTTGCACATAAACTTTTGAAAAGCATGTGATTTGAGGCTGAGCTCTGATTGGAGCCTTTCAAATCATCCTGGGCCACAGCACTGTGCGCCCTGAACCCTCCCACTTTTGTTCTTAGCGAATCAATAATGTTTTAAAATATTTGGGTTCATGTGATTGGACCATTCTCCAGCACTTCTTATGACAAGCGGAACTGGCTGACTGGATGCGATGTGAATCATGCCTTTATTTTATACTAGTAGTAATGATGCGCAATCAAATGATAAATGGCTATTTACAGGCGAGCATTAAAAGTTAAATTTTTATTTTGTTTGCGTGCTCCC
>JAAGKR010001912.1:91172-109236 GCA_011419295.1 Clarias macrocephalus
CCCCCCCCCCCCCCCCCGCCACCAGCCGCCACTGCTTGAACCGTCAACCTTCCAACTCAGTGCCTTAGCCCTCTGAGCCAACAATGCTCCATTAATAAGGAGACAGAATGTAAAGAGTCTCAGAAAATTTTTTGTCTGTATTTCTATCCAGCCAGGTTTATTTTCAACCTGTGCCATAAATGAAACCAAAATGTTAGTGGAAGTGAAAGTATGAGCAGTTATTTGCCACATTATATTACAGCACCTAGCACTTTGAATACAGTACTTTGTCCTCAAGGTGTTCATGGCTACATCCCATCACTCAACAGAGCCAATCAATGCATTAGTTCACCATGTATAGACAAAGTATGTGGAAGACATAGAAATGATGGTATGTTTTAAGCCAGCTTGTCTCATGTTAAGAAACCGTGGCACTGATAAAAAGGAGTAATGTGAAGATATGAGATAAAACGTGGGTCGTTAGAGCAAGCATATCTGCAGCAGTCCGATCTGAGGGCATGAAAAATACTCGAACTGAGAGCTCAGTGTTAAGAGCTACAATCAAAATGTTTAGTGAAATTATGAGCAATTCTGTGCCAGATTATGTCACAGCATCACTGAAAACTGGCTCTACAGAATTTAATGAAACTTTTACAATACTTACATATGTGCCTGAAGTTTAACCTGCACCATAAGTGAAATCTAAATGTTGTAAAAGCGGGTTTATGAACAGTTATGGGCCGGATTTAATAACCTTTAAAATATGTTAATAATAAGTTACTTGCTCAATGTATTTGTATGTATAAACTTAAGCTTAATATTAAACTTTTTAAAAATGAAAAGTTAAACTGAATATTTTTACTGGGATTAGTTAATATTTTCGCCGCTGAAATAACGTCTCGGGTTACTTGGCTGTAACCCTGTTCCCTGATAAAGCGGGAAGGAGATGCTGCGTGAAAACGCTATGGGAACATCTCTTTGTTGCCCGGTTGTGAAGCCTGTGCATGTCAAACCCGCCGAATACCTTCGGCTTATAACCTCTGCCAGGCATGACGTCACCGAATAAGGTGCACCTGCAGGTTATAAATAGGAGTGAACCGGAAATATCCTCAGGTCAATTTTGTCTGAAGGACGTCCAGGCACGCCAGCAGTGCGGCATCGGAACGCAGCATCTCATTCCTGCTTTATCAGGGAACAGGGTTACAGCCAAGTAACCCGAGACGTTCCCTTTCAAAAGCTACACTCAATGCTGCGTGAAAACGCTATGGGAACGAGAATACCAACGCCGCCGCACTGCAAGTGTCTGGACCCCTAGGTTGTGTAGCGTGTGCGCACAAGCCGAGGAGGTCTCAGACCTAGCTCTGGGATGCTGACTGAAGGATCCGTAAACCTGGATTAGCATTGACATCCAGACTATAAAATCTAACAAACGTGTGTGAAGAGGACCAGCCCGCCGCATCACACACCTCCTGCAGGGGGACGCCTCTTGCCAAGGCAATCGATGAGGCAATCCCCCTTGTTGAGTGAGCCCTGATTCCCAGAGGCGAAGTGTGACCACACGCCTCATAGGCTAGGGCAATGGCATCTCTCACCCAGTGTGACAGAGTCTGTCTAGTGGCAGCCGCCCCCCCGGTTGCGGCCCCTATGGCAAATAAAGAGCTGCTCTGACTTACGCCACTGGATAGTGCGGTGGACGTAGATCGTAAGAGCACGTACTGGACACAGTAAGTGAAGTCTCCTGCTCCGGAGCTGTGAAAGGCGGAGGACAGAAGGCTTCGAGCACAACTGGGTGCATGGTCGAGAATGGAACCTTGGGAAGATAGTTCGGGTGAGGATGCAGGATAGCTTTGACTAGCCCAGGAGCAAAGTCTAGGCAGGATGGGGAGACTGACAGAGCCTGCAGATCCCCATTCCTCTTCAAAGAAGTAATAGCAATAAGAAAAACCACCTTAAGAAACAGAAGCCTGACAGGCGCTGACTCTAGTGGTTCGAAAGGGGTGTTGCCAGGCCTTCGAGTACGATAGTTAAGTCCCATGAAGGGACCGTCGCTCTAGTGGGCGGCTTCAACCGTTTAGCTCCACGAATAAAACGGGCAACTAAATGGTGCTTGCCCACAGAAACCCCGTCATTCAGAGCGTGACAAGCCGAAATAGCGGCTACATACGTTCTGAGCGTACTAGGGCATAAACCCAAGGACAACTTTTCTTGCAGAAACTCCAGCACTGAAACAATCTGGCAGTGAACTGGGTCTTTGTGTCTTGCCATGCACCAATTTTCAAATACACTCCCTTTGAGGGCATAAGTTCTTCTAGTGGAGGGAGCCCTGGCACTTAAAATGGTTTCAATTATGCTGGCTGAAAGCCCAGCATGTCTCAAACGTGAAGGTTCCAGAGCTCAGGCTGGGGATGAAGTATTATCCCCTGTGCCTGAGACAGAAGATCCCTCCTCACTGGAATCACCCAGGGTGAGCCGTCGAGGAGAGATATTAGATCCGAGAACCACACTCTGGTCGGCCAATGCTGCGCTATCAATTAGAGGCGCAACCCTTGTTGACGGACCCTTGCCAGGACTCCCGGGAGCAGAACCATAGGTGGAAACGCATAAAGGCGTAACCTGGGCCACGTGTGGGCCATTGCGTCCAGACCCAGGGGAGCTGGAGGAGTCAGAGAGTAGTAAAGGGGGCATTGTGCTGCCTCTTGTGAGGCAAAGAGGTCCACCTCTGCTACATAAAATCTTTCCCAGATTTGACTGACTACTTCGGGGTGGAGCTTCCATTCCCCCTGTTCTACAGCTTGTCTGGGTAGCAAGTCTGCTCCTACATTCATGTGCCCTGGAATGTAAATCGCCCTGAGGAAGAGGAACTTGTCCTGTGCCCAAAGCAGAACCTAGTGCGCTAGCTTGTTCAAGCGGCGCGAGCACAGTCCACCCTTGCGATTTATGTACAAGACTACCACAGTGTTGTCCACCCGCACAAGGACATGGTAGCCCTCTCAACTGCTGGAGGAACTGTTTCAGGGCCAGAAACAGAGCCATCATTTCGAGGCAATTGCTGTGCCATGCGAGAAGATGACCTCTCCAGCTCCCCTGTGCTGGACGGCCATCCAAGACCGCACCCCAGCCTGTGAGGGAAGCATCTGTCGTTAGCATCTGTTGTTAGCATCTTGTGACGACAAGACGAATCTAAAGTGGGACCCAAAGTCAAAAACCGGGGTCTGAACCACATAGAAAGGGTACGAAGCCCCAGCGCGTAACCCTTATTAGCCTCTGGGGATTGGCCCTTGAGTGAAACCCCCTGGCTCTTAGCCACAACTGACAACGCCCTCATGTGCAGAAGGCCCAAAGGTATCACCGTGGACGCAGCTGCCATGAGACCTAAAGATCTTTAAAAGTGATGGAGTCAGTTTCTGGCCTAGCTTGATTTCCTTCAGGGTGGAGGATGGGTTCGACACAAGTGGGAAACAGCTGTGCCCACCTTGTGATCGAATCCCATGTGACATCCAAATATGTTGTCCTCTGAACAGGAAAGAGAACGCCTTTCGTGGCGTTGAGTCTCAATCCTAAAGAATGGATATGAGCTAGGATGACATCCCGATGTCGAAGCGCTAGCTATTAAGACTGAGCTAGGATCAGCCAGTCGTCTATACAATTCAGAATACGGATGCCCTGGAATCATAGAGCCAGAGCTGCATCCCTGCATTTTATATGTGCAGGGTGACAGGGCTAGGCCAGATAGAAGGACCCGATACTGGTAAGCTTCGCCCCCAAAAGCAAACCTCAGGAACCTCCTGTGTTGTGGCAATATTTCTATATGAAAATATGCGTTATTCAGGTTGACCATCACAAACCAAACCTCTGGTTGAATTTGAGAACAATCATTTTAGCTGTCAACATTTTGATGTTCAGCCCAAGAAGATGTAAAATTCTCTCATCTGGCAGGGGAACATGCTCTATGGCCCCTTTGCCAGCAAACTCATTCTGTAACTGCCAAGTCAGCAGATGTGCTTGCTCCGGTTTCATGGAAGTGAAGACCACGCCATTGAAAACGCGGAGAACGATGTGCAATGGAGGGGGGGTGTTAGGTGTCCGGCATCCTGAAACAAGGCAGGAAGGAACCGAGCACCTAACATTTCGCTGGAGACCGCTGCTTCCCGAAACACCAGAGGTGGCGGAGATTAGACAACGGCCTCCATAGGGTGTCAGGGAGGAGTCTTTATCCCTTATTGGATTTTTTACACAACCCTCCCCAGGGGGAGACACCCCCGTGGTCCTGGGCACGTCAACCTCAGGACTTCCTTTTTTGGCGGAGATAATGCTCCTCAGGTCCGGTGCTTTTTTTTTTCTCTTTGAGGCGGATTGCGAAGCACGACGAGTCCTTCCCCTGTCTCTACGAGGGGGTAGCTGGCTCGGCACACACTCCTTCTGCACCTCACGCCCTCGTTGGGACCAGACCTGGTCGGGACTGGGTGACCGACGGTCCCGTGAGCACGGCAGGGGAGAAACCTCACAGAGGTCTGCTCGTAGAGCTTCGCCTCCCAAACCTAGTGGCGGCGGTGTTTACAGCCACGATCCCTGACCTTGATGCCCGTGAGATTAAATCACAGATGTCTCTCCGTGGCGACCGCGGCAGCCATAGAACGGCCGATAGCACGGGCCGTCTGCTTGGTGGCACAGAGAAATAAATCTGTGGCTAGGCGCCATCAATAGACCCACCAGTGCTCAGAACTCTTAGCAGGTGAGCTTGGTATGCTGAAAAACTGCCATGGTGTGCAGAGCAGCACCAGCCTGACCCGCTGCCTGAAAAGCTTTCCCCACCAACAAAGATGTTAGTCTACACGGCTTGGTGGGCAATGTAGGCTTTTTCAGGGAGGATGAGCTCCCAGGAGAGAGATAGCTCGCAAGCGTCTCTTCAATCTGGGGTATCATCATAAAACAGGATGAATAAGGCTTATTCCATGAAAGAGTTAACTCGTCATAGAGGTCGCCAAAAAAATAAAGGGGGAGGGGGAACCCTCATTGAGGCCACTCCCCTGGCCACCTGACAGAAACCTGTCGTCTAACTTTGAGCGCTTGGGGATTTTTATTTTATTTATTTTCGCGCGAGAAAGGAAATCTATTCGGTCCCTTCAAAAAAAGTGCCGGAGTGTGCTTGAGAAGCGGACGCTAAATACTTCCTGATCCGGCGAGAGCGCGAGAGAAAGGGGGACGTCCCGTCTCATGCGCGTCTGCCAGATCGGCGCGCAATGTCCATGGAAGCAAGGGTTTAATCTCTTCCGTCTGCTCATAAGAAGCCCCAGAGCGCGCTTGAGAAGCAGACGCTAAACACTTCCTGATCCGGGGAGAGCGCGAGAGAAAGGGGGAAATCCTGTCTCATACGCACGCGAGCCCCAGGAATGCGGCACGGCTCGCGGTTTCTCTTTAAAGACAGCGAGCCGCGCACGAAGTGCCTTAATAGCTTTCCAACCAACTCTTGCCATTATCGTTAAGTAAAGTTTTTCTTTCCTACCGTGATTCTGTTGCACACACACACGCAAACACAAAGCGGTCCTGAAGACAAAAAGATCTGAGGATGTTTCCGGCTCACTCCTATTTATAACCTGCAGGTGCACCTTATTCGGTGACGTCATGCCTGGCACAGGTTATAAGCCGAAGGTATTCGGCGGGTTTGACATGCACAGGCTTCACAACCGGGCAACAAAGAGATGTTCCCATAGCGTTTTCACGCAGCATTGAGTGTAGCTTTTGAAAGGGAACAGCGGATAAGAGTGTATAAAAGGATTTCCACACACTGGAGTGATTTTAAGACAAACCTTAATCTTTATCTGACCTACTTTTTCAATTGCTCATCTGTGATTCACTCTCTGATTACCAAACAGGGTGTGTATTTGTCTGACGATGAGAGAAGAACAACTTAGCATAAACAAGGCAATACTCAAACTCAATCATTTTATATTTTTGTGTTAAGGTCTTGACATAGAGCTTGGGTGTCATAATAGATCCTGAAAGGGCCGGGGTGGGTGCAAGCTTTGATACAACAAACAAAGCAGAAGCTACATCTGAAAGCCAAGAAGGACTAATTGAACAGGTGGAGCCAGGTGTGGCTTGTTACATTTCTAACTAGTGTTTAACATGATCATATGTCTGTAAACCTGTATTCTTGTCTGTTTTTCAGTTTTTCATTTGGGGTGTTTTGGGGTGCTGCACTACTGTAGCTCATCAGCAAATGATGCCCTTCTTTCAATACATGATAAAAATAGCTTTTTGTGCAAATCTATTCATGCATAAATAATTTTACGCTTATTCCAGTTCGCAGAATTCACATATTAAGCATAATTTTAGCTAAGTTAATTATAGCTGCATTGTCTGTTGTACATTTGTTTTATTTACAACATTGTTATGCACTATACAGTTGATAAAAAATCTACACATTCATATTGAAATTGCATTTTTTTTGTGATGTAAAGCCAGAAAGGAAGATAAATTGTATCAGACATTTAACCATAATGTGACCTTGAGCCTATGAAAAAAAAAGAAATGTTGAATTACAACAGCCTGGTTGCACAAGTGTATACACCCTTTTATAATGAGGGCTATAGCTGTGTTCAATGTTAATACAGTAATTGCATTGAGAAACATTTTCAAGGGTAAATAGCTTACAGTTGCCATTAATAAAAGTGATTCTGATGAACCTCAGGTAAAAACCTGCTGTTCTTCTAAGATTTCTGTGAAACGTTTTTGTTTGCATTGTCCATGACCCATAGTTGAAAGATACCTATCAGGAAAGGCATGTAAAAAATGTCATGCTGTTGGGTATACCATGGGACGTTACAGTATATAAGTGGATAAAATCAAATATTTGCTCGCCAAATTTGATGACAAAACAAGGAGTAAACTTATCAGGGACGCTAACAAGTAACAAGTGACGTGTTATTGCTAAAAAATAAAAAAATAAAAAACCAGGAAAACACAAAACTTTACATTTTTAACCTTCTATAAGATAAAGTTAGTCAGTCTTGCTCATTATCCAAAGAATAAGGCCCCCTTTGTCAAGCATGGTGATGACAACACCATACTTTCTGATAGCTTCTTTTTACCCGGTAGACTTTACCTGTTAGTAATTGTAGCCCCACAGTGATTAAAAGTTTTACAAAAGAAACAAATTAGAACTATTTGTCATTCTGCTTCTAATCAGTATATATTTGAGTTGAGTTTTCTTCGCTCTTTCCCTTTGATGAGGTACAGTAAGTGGTGTGCTGTTATTGCTTGTTTTCCTGTGTTACGTCTATAAAAGCCCCTTTTTGGATGAAAGAAGCCATTCATTTCATCAAGTCAGAACTGTTATTTCAGAACAGGAAAGCAAGGGGCTATATAAACATGTTGTGTACCCAGGAATGATATTTCTATTTTAATTTGTTATGGATCTAGTAAATTAAATGGCAATGTTTGCTTTTAATTAAACATGACTTGAATGTGACATGAAAGCATAAATGTCAAAGAAGCATTACAAATTCCAATCGCTCCCTTTCCACAGCAGAAATTCCATTTGATCGGAACAAGCAAAAACCCCTGTTGATGATGCTTCAGTCTTTTTTTTGTTTAGATTGTTGAAATTCGAGTTATTTTGTGGTTAAATGTAGAGTACCCTGGTATCCCCCCCCCCCCCTCTTTCATTTTGAATCCAGTCTTGCTCATAGATGTGCCATAAGATAATGTAATAATGCTGGCAATTGCATTAATACTATGAATTATGAATACGAATATATGAATATGTGCATGCTGAAGGACAGGCCACGATTACTTTAACATATAACAAACTTATTTAAAAAATATATTTTGAATAAAACAGACACCAATAGACCGTCTGTCACTAACAGACTGGCCAATAGCTATATACTAAAAAATGAGAAAGACTTCTAAAGACACACAGATAAGCATGAGACCAGATGCCCTGCAGACCATCATCTATGCAATGCTAATCTATGTTTCCCCTCATATTAATCACCTGAGAACAGAACACTGTGTAACACACCCATCGCTCAATGCTATTTGATTACTGAGGAAATAAGATTGAATTTGTAATTGTTTTTGTAAATGGGATATTCTGACTCATAGTGCTCTGAACGATCTGAAGCTTAAAAAATAACCAAGGAATGTGGATTGCATTATGATGGAAACCCTGATTGATGCTGCAATTCCAATGTTTAATGTACAAATAAAATTATAACTGGACAGCAACAGGGTAACAAAAATGGTGAACACAATGGTGATGACATCCTACAGCACTTTGTGTGTCTTTTTCAAACATAATTGCTTGATCTTCTTCAGTAGTCACACGGTGAGCTAGGGTATCCATGGACACATTTGAGGGAAATCCTACAGTCAAATACTGAATACATGATCATGACATCGTGATCATGACTTTTTGTCAGTCCTACTGTATATACCTGCTACATTCATGAGGCAGGCAAAGAAATGTGACCAAATCAGAGATAGGGGCAAATTCAGTTTTGCATTTTTGTTACAGACACTGACTAACGCATCCAATAAGTTAAGGCAGAAACTATGAGCTTGATAAGTAGTGGCAAACTGAGTGTTCCTTTACTCTGAACAGAGAAATACTGAAAACGGGTAAAAGCAAAAAATGTACATGAAAACGTAAACAAAGACAAGACAACATGGAGGTTGGCATTTGCATTGCAGTGAGTACAAAAGCACAGCATGCAAGACTCTATGAGAAGGAGAATAAATGATAGCAAGAGATCTGAAACCTTTTCCCAATAGATCAGTTTGATGTGCTAATGTGGTCACATGATCCAGTGATGAAATCTGGAAAGCTCATTTGTCCTGCCAATCTGATGAAAAGTCATCTATAGTAAAAGCACAATGGAGCAGCTCTGCATCAACATCTCTCTGTAGTATGAAAGTGGCACCTTGTTTTCTTGTGGCATTCAAGGAATAATGGAATTCCCAGGAAACTGTCTGAGTGGCCTTTTGCTTTCAGTGTCCTTACACCATAGGCTTTTTAAAGACCTGCTTAGCATTTGTGCCATATGGACCTTATTATTTACACTCAAAATGACCTTGTAAAACCTTTTTTCCTCTAGTGCAACTTTTCAACAATAACACAGTAATTTGTGACTTGTTATGTGGGTGTCTTTGACATTTCTAAAGATTCTTAATTGAAAAAGCTGTTGTAGTGTTCAGTGCACGGTAACATACTATGGGTGTCAAGCTTTAATGGTTTTAATAAAAAATCTCAGGCAAAATCTTCAAGCAAAATCTTATTATTTTAGAGATTGACTTAGAGTGTTGTAAGATAGTGTTATAGGTTTGTATTTTTCAATTTTAATATAGGTATGTGTCAGCAAAATGAAAACATTTAATCTTTCTAGTCTCCTCCAACTTCATTTTAACTTCAGTTTTGTTTTGTATCCCCCCCTCATGTCTCCTACCTCTTTTGCTTGGAGCTAGAGTGGGGAGAGGAATAAAGCAAAAATGGGAGTGAAAAAGTGATAGAGATCCTCTCCTCCACATATAAGGGTCAATCTTTTATCTCTTCTCTGTAGATGTGCCATCTGGCCTACACTTCTACATACTTTACACCTACACTTTTTCTACATCTTCCATGCTCCCTATCAGTTCAAAATGCACTACAAATACCTTACTGTCCTGTTCATGTATCTTTTAAGGCTCAAGAACTGCCGATTTCCCACAAAAGCATTTTTTTTTTTGGCACCAAAGGACTGTTTGTCATTTATTTATTTTATTCACCTATATTAATTGGTAATATATAATTAGCATCAATCAAGTGTTTTATATATGTAAACATAAGGATTAGCAGAGGACTTCATTAATGCATGGTATCTTCTGTGCATTATGCCATGATAGTCAACTGTTTATTCTCGTTTCTCCTGTCCTCCCTTTTCCCTTTGCTCTGACATCTGTAAGCTCAGTGCTCCCCCTTCCTGGTCACTAAAAGTTAATACATTCCATATGACAAATCAGGGACACTATGATTCAGTAGCATATTTTCTATTCTTACACTGCAAAATTCCCAGTGTTGATTTAACATCCCAAGTGTTTATATATGACCTAATGGTCACGAATGTACTCTGAAAGTGTTAAATCAACACTCTGGGTGTTCATTCAAGACTAAGGATTTTGCTGTGTACTGAAAACAATAGAAATAGGAATTTAGAAAGTGGAAGTGACTGGTTGTCACACAACTAAGGAACATCTGACTACTAAAGTCACAACTAATAACAATTGTGGCTGTTGGCTGTCAACCACACACATTCTTGCTCCTCAGATAGGCAGTGGAATGGTGTAGTGTGGACAGCACCCTTTCAGCACCCCTGATGTTTTGGAAAACAGAAAAACACACTACCACTTGTTGGGACGTCCTCATTCAACACGCCTGGAAGGACATAATCTCCTCACCTCACTGGGAAAGGATAAAAGGATGCCAAGATGAGTGTCGGTTGAGTAATAGGCCTGTAAATATACATTCATGCTGCACTCGCTCTTTCTTTCCCAGACAGCAATTCTGCTGCTACCACCCTCAGCTGCCTACCAACACCTGGCTGCCAAGTACTGCCGACTGCCTCCTTGGCACCAAGACCATCATTATTGTCCTCCTGCCAATGGCCCCACCGGAACCATGCCACATGGTATGCAGAGTTGAATTCAGTCTTCAGATCTTTCTTGGATTCAGAATGAAAGTTTTCCCTGTATGTGACTGGTCAGCAGAGGTGAGTTACCTTTACTCCATTACATTTACTTAAGTAAGTTTTTGGAAAAAATTTACTTCTATGAGTAGTTTTATTGCACCATACTTTTTACTTTTACTGGAGTAGATTTGTGAAGAAGCAACGCTACTCTTACTCCGCTACATTCAGCTACATTCGACTGGTTACTTTTCTAACCATTTATTCTAAACATGCAGCCGGTAGATCCACCGCATGACTGTTTCACCAATCAGATGCAGCAACAATAATCACATGACTCCGTTTAGCCAATCAGGTCAGACAAAATAGTGGGGAACAAACCTTAAGCCGGTGCTCACTTATGCATGCGCAAACAAAAGTTTCCTCATCTTTCTCAAATTTTGGGAAACGCCCATAAATCCATGCTGCTACTAGTCAGATCTTGTGGATAGTGTACAATCTTGCGATGAGGATAGAATGCTTTTTTTCATGTTTGTGGGATTATATGTTAACTTTAATTGTACATATAATGTTACTTTAACAGTCTATTAATATATAAGTATATTTCAGTACAGAATTAATCACCAACACACGTGTTGTACATTTTAATGCATCCCAAAAAACATGATGCATCCCTGGCATCATATACAAAGAATGTTTCGCTTGCGGTGTCTTCTCTATCTGCCAAAACAGACAAACACTTCAGCAAGTGTGTGTGTGTGTGTGTGTGTGTGTGTGTGTGTGTGTGTGTGTGTGTGTGTGTGTGTGTGTGTGTGTGTGTGTGTGTGTGTATACATACACTATCAGACATTGTGATTGAAACAGTTACTCAGTTACTCTTAGTCAGTAGACTACTTGAGTAGTCTTTTCACCAAATACATTTTTACACTTATACTGTAAACCCGATTACGTTGGCAAAACTCAAAATATTTTAGGCAATCAGTTACATCAAAAAGTAATGATGTTTCCAATTTTAAGTAAACAGAACTAGAACGATAACTCTAACAATTTTTGAGTTTTTGAACTTGTTGCAAATCAAATAAATTGTTGCAAGCCGGCCCGGGAATCGAACCCAGGCCTTTCATATGGCATGCAAAACACCCACTACTAAGCCACCAGAGCTCTTAGTGTTTTAGTTGGTGGTACTTTAAGGTAAAAGTTACTGTTATTTAAGTACTAAGGATTACTTAAAATATCAAATTTGTTCAGCTAACTTGAAAAGTGTCATTTCTACAAGCTCATAAATACCAAAAAAGTTCTGAATACTCAAAAAGGTCTATTAATTTGACCGAATTGCAATTATTTAAGTTAACGGTACTTAATGTGTTTAATTACTTTGAGCATTAGGCTACAGCTACTCTTACTTGAGTAATTTTTTTGGCTACTCTTCCCACCTCTGCTGGTCAGAGGGTTCCACAAATGAGTGAAAGGTCCAGCAGTCTATAACAACTTCATATATCTGGTAGCTGCAAATTTACTTTGTTTTTCTAACCTTGTTCACAACAGTTTTGATGTAATTCTCTTCTTGCTTTTTCCAGGAGTATGCTTGCACAATTTTAGTCCTCTAGCTATGAAGGATTTCATTCATGGTTTAAATAGCTTTTTCAACAATCAGTATCCTTTCGTTGTTTTTAGATCCAGAACTGGTAACATTGTTGTCCATCATAGTGACCAAGTTGTAAAAATATGGCCTAAATTTCTGGGCCATATTGTTTGCTGATGTTCAGAAGGATTTAACTCAACATATGTAGACAGTCTCCTTTATACAACATATATCAAGTATATCTCTCTGGCCTGTTTTTCTTTTTTTTTCTTTTTTTCTTTCTTTCTTTTTTTAGGAAGGAATGGTTCCCAAAAGGAGGAAACAGCCCTCTCACCACCCTGAAGCATCACATGATGACCCCAACAAAATCAGAGAGGATCCTTGGAAACTCCCTCTTACTATGTGGCTGGATGAAAATCAGCAGGATTCTCCCTCTAATTCTTTCTCTATTCTGTCTCAGCAGGTAACCAAAAAGGTAACTTCAGGAAAGAACAAAAACAAGATGATTGCCTGAAATACTGCAGGACGCAGGTGCGAGAGATAGTGGGAGAGGAGCCAGATGGTCGAAAACCATCTCGTACGCCATTATAAAAAAAAGGGCAGTTATATTATTACAAACAAGGGGGGGGAGGGGTTGGGTTTGGCGAATGCAATCATCTTGTCCCCACAGTGGTTTATGTGCATCCCCTCAGAGGAGACTTGAGAGCGAGGAACGCACTGCTGAAAATCTGTGATCATTTTCACTGGCCGGGCATGGAAGCTGAAGTCAAAAACCATCCATTCTCTGTTTTTTTTATGTTGTCACACACATGTCGGATTCATCTTACGCCACCCCAGCTTCTACACAATAAACACAATTGAAATTTTATTTGATACATTTTGTCTCAAAGATTTTAGAAATAGTAAATATGCACTTTATGAATATATATATATCAGAGGTCTCGATTTACATTTGGTTAAAATGTTAAACATTAAACAATATTATTGAAAGGTAATACTAATAGAGTAAGTGTGTTATCTGTTCAGACATTCATAGCATAATATATAAGAATTCATAGAACATTATTAAACATATCTAATTAAATTTTATTGCTTTAACTATGTCTCAAAACACACACACACACACACACACACACACACACACACACACACACACACACACACACACACACACACACACACACACATCTGTTTTTATCTTTTACAAGTCATTGTGCTTTTGACCAACTTAGGCTATGTTTGCTCCACACACGTTTCACCAATATTTTTGGAGCCTATGTTCTACACTATGCTGATTTGTGTGTGTGTGTATATATATATATATATATATATATATATATATATATATAAAAGCTTCTGTTGGGTTTTGACATGCATGTATGATAGCTTCAGGACCTTTATACGAATGCTGGATCATAATTATGCTAGGTTGTGTAAAGGAATGAGGCAAGGGCCCATTCAGCCCTCTTGCCACACAGCTCTCTCATAGATTTATATATAAAAAAAAACACTCCATGTCATCCGCAGCTCTAAATTTTATTAGAAGTTGGACTTCTCAGTGGGGTTTAAGGAGTGGCAGGGCTGCAGCGTTTCAGAGTTATGAATGGGCCAGGTACAGTATGCAATCTCCTGCATGCTGCTGTAGAAGGTGTTACATAATCTGTGCCATGTCTCTACAGAGCAGGCTTGCTGAAATTCTTAAGGATAGAACACAAGCAGAGACACTGATACGAAAAAAGTTTAAATTTATTTAAGAAATGCGGGAAAAGAGGAGTGACAACTCTAGCCTGTAGTCATTTAGTCATTATTGGTTCACAAAGATACGGATGCAGAAGAGGTGCTGTCCTTTCAGCACCTGCCTGGCAAGTGGGGAATGTTGTCCTTGTGTGACTGTGATGGGGGCAGTTGTCAAAGTAAGATTAGCTAAAGTTTTTATTATAGTGTTTGTATGATAGTATTTACAGTGATAAAATCCATCAGTTCATCTGGTGGTGGTGTTGGCTGATTGCTGTATATAATCCATAACTGGATCTTCACTGGTAAGTAGACTTTTGGTTTTGTATTTTCAATGAGTCTCGGTGAGTCATACTCATCCAGTTATAGTTTCATGAGCTATTATGGGTTTTTCCTGAATTTAGAGTGTGTAGATTATCACTGAAAATGTTCCTAGTACTGTGGGGAGTCCCTGTTGCTGAGGACAAGTTGAATGCTACTTGTGGTATGCTGCAGACAGTATACTGCAAGTAATATTCAACTTGTACTCATCGTATCTCTCCTGAGCTACCAGAATATGACCTAATCAACCAAGGCGATTATATCACCTCTTCACAGCACCAGGAGCTGAGTGAGCTGGTAGACAGATCCATGCAGGTGTTCTCCACTGAACTGCGGGTCACTCACTGTGCAAAACACTGAAATACAACTTTTGTCAGGTTGGTCATCACTTTTACTTTGTATAAAGTTAAAACCAGCTCATCTTTTCTCACTGCACTCCATTGTTCTCCCTGATAGCCCACATTCCCTTGTGTGTTTTCTCACTACACTCCATAGGAAATCAATGGGAATGCAATTTGCATACAGGAGAAATGTACATTTAGAGGCACTGAGCACAGGGAGGCGTTCTGAATGTGACAGATACTAATCTGTAACATATAAAAGTCATATTGCAATTAACAAAATGGATTACATTTAGCAAGCTGGATACGAATGAATTTCATAGCTTTTGAATTATGTGAATGGTTGCTATTTTTATATGGATGAAGGTGTCAAGGTTAAATAGCTTAACTAATTCATTTAAACACACATCTTTAATGGGCATTTTTGATCTTCGAAGTTGGGGCAGAATATTTAAGGACCATGCAGTGCATTGGAGTTGTGCTGTCATTATTTAGTTATTATTCAGCTGTTTATTAGCATTTCCTTTTTTGGAGGTTATACACATGACTACAACTATATCAGCAAAAAAATCTGTAACTATATCTTAGCAAGAGAACATTTTGTTTGGTTTAGCCTACACAACCATTTACAGTACACACCTTTACTTAAAGATTTGATAAATGAGGCCCAGTACCAGAATAATAATTAGGAAAGTTGTGGTGGGGTCAGGATGATAATTTTTTTATTGGGCAAGCTTGCCTCATCAGCTAAAGGGGAGAGTGAATGGTTGCAGACTGGCTGAAGGCAACTGGTAAGTTTAATGTGTGACAGTTCGGGGGAAGTGTTTAAGTGATGATACATATTTGAACCATTTATCATGCTAGATATTTACATAAGGTGTGATGAAATCCAGGGAGTCAGACACAAGTGCAGAAGACTTGCAGTCTTTTTATTTTTATTTTTTTTACAG
This sequence comes from Clarias macrocephalus, assembly GCA_011419295.1. Taxonomy (NCBI): domain Eukaryota; kingdom Metazoa; phylum Chordata; class Actinopteri; order Siluriformes; family Clariidae; genus Clarias; species Clarias macrocephalus. Next base: position 106,744 of record JAAGKR010001912.1, read on the forward strand.
TGCAATTATTTATTTAACAAAAAGAAGCCAAACAGAAAAAAAAAAACATGTTGGCAATACTAAGTACCCACTGTTTCCATAGGATTTAAGGGGGTAAGTAGCCAGGTGTTGCTATAAAAGTAGAGGTTTTGGCAGTTTGCTGGTCTGGAGCATTCAAGTGATTCTTAACACAGTGCCGTGAGGGAAAGACCTAAGCAATGGAATGTTTACAAAACCAACAATCTGGAGTTCAATGTTCTACACTGAGAATATTATTCACAAGTAAAGTAAATCATTCAAGGCATTTTCATTCAAGACACAATCTTCTCAGGAGTGGACATCCCAGCCCAATCAGCCCAAGGTCAGACTGTTCAATGCTCAGACAAATACAAAAAATAAATGCTCAAATAGCATTTCAGTTGAAACTCTTACCTACTGTCCATGCATAGTGGTAGAGGAGTGATGGTTTTGATCTTGTTTCACAGCTAAAGTAACTGGGCACCTTGCAATCATTGTGACGATGTCCAACAGCTAAAACTTAGGCAAAATTGGGTCATGCAACAGGACAATAACCCGAAGCACACCTATACATTTAATTCTTTTTTAAATCAGAGTGGTTGAAAAATAAAATAATCAATGTCTTGGAATTGAAATGCTGTGGGGTGGCACCTAAAGAGAGCTGTGAATAATAATTCACAGTGGTAATAATGCTGTGTATTGGCACATTAAGAGAGCTGTGAATAAGCACATGCCCAAAAACTTCAATGAACTGAAGTAAGTCAAGTCAAGAAAAATGGGCCAAAACTCCACCGCAATGATGTAATAAAGTAATAACTAATAAAGTCATAAAGGAACTCCTTCAGTTATTGCTACTACAGGTAGCTCTACAAACAATTGAATTATGGGGAGTACACTGTAAATCCAGCTGGATAAATGTTAAATGAATTAATATTGTATTGTTGGCCCAACTTCTTACAGTGGTATTTGTTGAGACATCAAGTAACATTGTGTTCTTGAAAACTTTGAAGACAAAGACTAAATAAATTAAAAGCTCAAGTTGAGCCAGCAATTTACCTTCCCTGAGATGCATATATGTTTCAGTTAACAGCATAACAATAATGGCAAATTAAAGGAAGTGAGCTGAGCTGAGCTGGGAGGCGGTGTGCTGTCCTCAGTCAGGGAGGCCACATCTCATTCTCAACCGAACAGGTCAGGGCACCTCATGACCTAGGAAGAGAGGTAGACTGACATCTTTAGCATGACATGTTCAGCAGGGCGGTTTGGAGGCAAAGTCATCAGATGCGCTAGGGTTTCTATATGGCAGGGCAGGACAGTGACAACAAGATTCCCAATCTGGGCTTGTGTCCTCCTCTTCCACCATGTTTTTTTCCCCGATGTTTTTTCAAAATACATTGTTTTCAAAATTCTTGTTGGTTTTGTAGGCTCCTGCTAATTCTACTAAAGAATTATTGTGATGTTTATTTTGGAGTAACCTAGGTAACCTTCAGTATTTGGTCCAGGAATGACTGGTGAGCTATTGGTGCTAATGATCCCGAGCGTCTCTCTGCTCTATAAAACACAATAGAGAGTTTAGCTCGGGGTCGGTTGGGCTACTGGACTTTATCCAGTGGTGTGAGTGCGACGTGCACGCAGATAGCGGCAGAGTGGCAAGCTAGCGGGGCAAATGGAATGCGCCCCATGGACTTCAAAGAGGTGAGTTTGCCTTGATCTCCGCCGCGAGGAAAGCCGCAAGCTCGCTGCCGGAGCTCCCCCGGCTCTTCAACTCTGGCACAGAACCGGATTATGTGACCCTGTCGCCGAAGAGGAAAAGGCAGCAAAGTGGATCACGTCACGGCCCTTGTTCCCAGCTGGGGAAAGCAGCCCAGCCACCGGATGTCAGAGAGGACTCCTGTCTGAGGCCGTGCCCACAGAGAGAGCTGAGAGGGGCCAGTCTGGCCATCCAGCGAGAGGAGAGTCAGCGCGAGAGGAGAGTCAGTGCGAACGGATGGAGACAGGAGCTGCTGTCCAGACGGGCCCACATTGCCACTCTGCCCGCTGTCCACCGCTCAACAGCCTGTACCCGCATGCCGGCGGGGCACTGCCAACCTGACCTGCACATGCACATCCATTTCTTTCCCTTTCTTTCCATCCTTTTACCCTTTCCTTCCCCATTTTTCCTTAAAAAATTTCCCTTTATGGTCCTGCCCGTGCACAGTATCGAACCGGTTACAGTGTGTTTCAGGTATGATCAGAGATACTTTTGAGATGTGGTCTTGGGCCCAATCAATACAGTATATTCCAATACCAATTACTGCCAATGCTGCTTTTGCTTATTAAAACCCAATTGTGCAAGTATCAATAATGCAAAAGTTAAAACGTTCTGTATGAGGCCACAGTGAGGCCAGACATCAGAGTGATGTCTCTAGTTGAGCAGGGAGGCAGATGGGCATCCTCAGTCAAGCAGATCAAGGCAGATCAATCTTCCCAGATGAAAAGGGAAGCAGCAAGAGCAAC